>VZUA01060768.1:19205-38904 GCA_013401035.1 Horornis vulcanius | reverse complement strand
TTTTTTTTTTTTTTTTTTTTTTTTTTTTTTTTTTCCTGTTAAGGCTGTGGTTTTAAAACTGCTTGTTTTCAGAAAAAAGCTACCATTCCTTTCACTGGTCAGACAGTGCATATAATGACATCATAGTATGAGTATCCATGACTAGGAGAGATACAGCTGATAGCAAGAATAGCATCACCCAGAGAAGGTTTAAAAACTAAAGCTAGCTAATGTTTAAAACTAAAGGTAGCTGATGAAACTATGTTTTTAAAGATATTCAATGAGCTTCCTGATGCAACATTGATTTTCTGAGTTTCATCAATGTTTTTTCAGCACACTTCATGAATAGATCATAACTATATGTAAGTTGTTCTCTCATTTGGAATAATTCCTGTGAAAAATTCTTGCTTGTACCTTGTTTGTGAGCAGCTAACTGGGAGGTGATAAAATGTTTGGTATTTTATACATTTTGATGGGAAAGAGAGGCTATGTGATATAGTTCTAATCCCTGAGTAAATCAGGTAAACTCTCAAAATTTGGCTTCACAAGCAAATATAATTATGAGCTGATAACTCCCCTAACTATTCAGCCTGGGTACACTGCAGAAATGATCTTGTTTTCCATGCTTTAAAGAGAGACTTCAAAAAAAATTTGTTTGTGTTCCAACAAACTTTACTACAACCCTTTGCTTGTATTCTAACGTGTTTCTATACCCTTGAGAGAAGCACATGATCCCAAGACACTCCTGTGTTTATGATCTGCCCGGGAGCCACAGGCTGGGCTGGGCGTCCCAGCGTGTCCCCTCGCTGCTGGGGACTGAACCGCCACCGCGTGGACGCGGTGCCAAGCTGCACATGCCGCAAACGCGAGGAGCGAGATAGATCTGGGAGCCGATCGAACAGAGGAGGAACTGTTAACAGGTGAAGTTCCGAGGTGAATTTGAAAAGCTGGTGAGACACAGGGTTGGTCTGAACCCCTGCTCTCTTTTGCTTTGCTTTGCATGGCTGTCTAGGTTTGAAAGCATTCTGTTCTCTCTCTGAAGGTGCAGCATTTTAAGTGAGGACAGCAAGGAGAAGGCAGAGTATAGGCAGCTCTTGTGCTGGGAAACGCCTTCAGCAGCACACGAATAGCCAGAGGGATGGGCAGCCTCATCACTCAGAATTTACCACGGCAGATGTGGACAGGAAAACTCTCATAACAAGTTAATAATGATAAATGAGCTGATCTAAAACCAGACCTCTAGCCACGGATTACACTGGATGTAGGAGTCAAAACAAAATCTGCAGTGGGTTAGGTGTTACTTACCCAGCACTGCCAAATACAGACCTTTGCAGTGATTTCCACCCTGTCCCCCAGCCCTTATATCCTGAGGTCCTGATCATTCTCAGTCAATAAAACTTTCTAGCATGGAGTGGACAAGTAAAGGGCAAGATGTTAGTAATAACAGAAACAGTCTAAGGTTTTAGTTATTGCCAACAGCTAATGCCCCTGAGGAACAAACTGCTTGATGTGATACTTGTACAACTGACTGAACACTACAGACTTTTTTATTAAAAATAGCATCCCTATTTACCACATTATTGTAAAGAAATGATTGCCATTTCCATCATAGCTGCTTTTCTGACAATGTTGAAACATTGCTCAAGGCAGCTCTATATCTGCACCTGTGCCCCAGACATGAGAACCTTGGGAAAGTCATGTACAAGGCAGCAAGGTATAAACACACATCAAATGGGTTTCATGTTTTGTTGGTTTAGAGAGGAAAAAAAAATGATGCTTTCTTAAAGCTTAAATTTGGAATACAGTTAGTAGTTATCAAAAGATACTTACATCTCTTTTCATATAGAAAAATGTGTGTTTATGTCTGAAAGTATCTAAGGGGGCCAATGCATCTCACATGCCAAGCTGACCTTTGGAGAGGACCACTGGCATGTTTCTGAGAGGAAAGCAGGCTTGGATATTGATAGGTTGTGACTGTTTTTCTCCTCTCTGCTACTATGTTGATCACACCCAAACAGCAACAGGCTGAGCTCTCCTACAGAGGGACGGATTTGTGCTGGGGATTGTTCCCCCCACAGCCATATCAATGTTAACTGGTGAAAGAAGAGGCAGGCTGAGCTGGGCACAGCCCTGGGACGGTTTTGCTGAGGCAGGGCAGGTGTTCAAGAGTTGCTGCTCTCCCTTGGCCATCATAAAGCCCAGCACAAAGGTCCAACTGCTGAGAGGCTGATATAGATAAAGGCAAGACAAACACAATGGCAGCATGTGAAGCTGGGGCCTCCAGCTCATCTTTGCACCCTGTGCCAGTGTCACCCACAGTGCCACCACTGAGCTTTCTGAACTTGAGCCATGTCTTTGGTACAATTTGATTACAGACCACTGCACTTATTAATGTGACATCTGTGCCTCATGCTGCTCATACCCTGCAGCCTGACCTGGGCAGAGCAGAAATTCCCCTGTCATGGAGGACATCCTCATGGCGTGCTCCAGCCAGGATCGGCTCCCAGGAGGGTTTTGCCAGCATTTGAGTGAGAACCTCTGATACAACACATTGTCTATTTCACTATCCCTCCACTGCTTGGGCAGCAAGCTCTAAAGACTATTCCTAGATATGCTGGGAAGATTTATCTATTGGATTTCTTGCAAAGAGCATGGTAAATTGAAATGAAGATAATGTCTATACAACACAGTGTGGCAGTGCTCAGGCTGGATCCTGGGCACCACAAGGATGTAAGTGAAAAACCCTGAGTTCTGGGCAGAGCTACTTTGCTTTGGAGATAGAGAAAAAGACATGGAAAGGCTGAGTTTATACTGTTCCCTTAGACATATGCTGGGTCCTCTATGTGATGCAGCTGTGCTAACTTCAGGAAAGACATGTAAGGAGAAATGCAGGTGCTCCAGTCTCAATCACAGAGTTGAATCAGCAGACAAGGCAATAAACCATACTGCTACTAGACAAAAGTTTGGGACTGCCACACAGTACATGAGGAAGTCTGGTTGCACTGAGGACTATTTTAAGATTTATCCTGAATTAACATCCAGGAAGTAGAGTGTCATGTTTAAGTGTAGCAGCAGGGCTTATTAATTTATCAAATGCTTAATTGGTGTGGCATCCTACTATATAAAAATTATATCAATAAGGATCCTATTAAACAACAGATGAGATAGCAGGTATTTAAATGCATGTGTACTTTTGTGCTTTAAATAGCACAGGCTCATAATTTAAATACCAGTGAACTAGACTGACAGATACCAGGATTTAGAACAGATATATTTTAAGCCTGGAAGGGACGGAGATGGTCAGAAATACCTTCCCAGCCTCATAGCAGCATACTGAGCTGGCAGGCACAGACGTGCACACGCAGCACGTGTACTGAACTGGCTTGATCCTATTTGAACACCTTCTCCGCTCAGTGCAGACTGGAAGAAAGGATAAGAGGAAAAAAATGTGTACTTACAGGTCTCATCTCCTTCTCTGCTGATAAATATTTCCCTGTGGAGCTGGCAGCACCCACGTAGCAGCATCAGCACACACCTCACCAGCAAACATGGGGTGTGCAGAGCCCTGTGCCAGCACAGCCAGGCACAGCTGGCTCTCACCACAGCTGGGGGCTGGTTCCCCTGTGCCTCTGCCTGCCAGCCAGGGGTGCTGGCAATTGCCACCAGAAATATCTAAGATGTAGTGGCCTCTGCTTGTTCTCAGGACATTTAAATGGACTAAAGCAGTGCTGGGTAACTAATAGCTAAATTAGAAAAATAATACTTATTAGTGAGAAAATGATGGTGAAATTCCTGCCTAATTTTTCTGTGGGAGACATCCTGGAATCACTGCAATTCCTTTAGGGTAATTTTTGTTGTGCAGGTCTTTTTTTCTACCCAGAAGGTTTGACATATAACTGTGACCAAGATTCTTCTTAAAATCTCCCAGAAAGAGGGAGCTGAAATTTGGCCAAGGAGCCAAAAGAAGCAGAAGAGGAATTTAGAAAAAGAAAGATTGTATCTCCACCTTCCATTTTCTTCCAGCCCTCTAGTCCCACCAGCTCAATGGGTTCCAACTCTTTTAACAGAAGAATTTACAAAGGACTCTCCTGTTCTCTGAACATTTTGATGTGCCTGAAGTGAATTTCTGCACTTGAAATGAATAAGTTTGCAACTTCATTGCAATGGGAAAGGCCTGATAACAGTCTGGTGCATGATGGCATTTGTAGGTTTTCAAACGAAATGAGAGTACTTCTCAAAAGGCACTTTATACATCTGTTCCCCCTTTATACCTCATAAGAAGTAGGGGGAAATACTTTTTTTTGGATCATCTGGTTTAGTGTATTGAAGGTGTTCTTTAATACCAAAAACAATTTAACAAGTATTTATCACAAAGTTCAGGAAAAATATTTAAAACAGATTAATTTACTCTATACATGTTTTAGGCTTAAGAAGATACTGTCAACTTGAAATTGGGTTAAAATAAATATCCACAGTAAGAGCTTTAGATACCAGGTTTTGATTGTAAACTTTTCTGGACACACTGGTCATTTTACATTTAAGGTTTTTTAGTTTGGGTTTTTGTTGGGGTTTTTTTTGTCTTTCTCATGTTTTTGTGTGAGCAGCAAGACAAAACCTATCCTGATAACACCAGGGAAAAGAAATAACCAGGCCAAATGCTTTTATAAGAACATGTGTCTCCCATCACTGCTCAGGTGAAAAACACATTTCAGACAAAATAGGGTTGCTTTCGTTTGCTTTTTTTTTTTTTTAATATCCTCTAAAATGGGGTAACTATTACAGGATTATTGCCCCAATGCATTACCTCTTGTCTAGTCATTCACACCTGTGAAAAACTGAATGAAAAAACATATGCCTTCATAAAGTTTGGGAAAGTGGAAAAACATATAAATAGTATATTTAGAGCTAAACTGGATAATGATGCTGTTCATCTTAAAAAGGACAGATTTTCAATCCTGTTCATGTAAATGGAGTCAGATTTTCTTTTCACTTAGGCTAATGTAAAATGCAGAAATATTTTCCACACAGTACACTATGATTTCTTCTAAATCATCTGATTTTGCTTATCCGTGATGACCAATAGGTTTATACCAATAAAAAGCATAACAGAAAAATAAATTTCCTTTAAACTAGAGAGTGGAAAGTTAAATATATATATATACTTTTGTAATTTGCAAAGAAAGGCACATATTTAGAAAGGCATGTTCTTTGAAACCTCAGCTCAGAGATGCAGGTGGCAAAACAAGTCAAACAATGCAAATGCTTCCATAAGAGTGAAACATGATCATTTGGGAATTTATTTTTTGGCAAATCATCGTGTAGCACAGCTGAAGAATGCTGTATTTTGAACTGGGAAAGGACAACAGGATGCATCTCTTTTCTGATCTATAAAGGCTGATTCTTGGGGGTTTCTTCCAACAACAACAACAACAAAAAAAACCACATAGAAATGCATCCGCTGCTCACAACACACTCAATTCAGAGCTTCATTTTACTTATTTTTTCCCTCTGAGGCAGATGCATAGGGATGAACACGAAGAAAGCATAAGATTACTTTGAACAAATGCAGCATCTTCAAAGCAGGGCACACCCTCCTCAATACTGCAGCTGGTTTAGAGGGTTGAGCAAGAAAGGGATGTGCTCCAAGTCCCTCAGCCGCCTTCCCCAGCTCTTCGGTCACCGGTCCGTCACCTCCTCCCGGCTGCACACCACACCAGCATCCTCCTCGTGCGAGCAGTTGTGCGTGCCCACATCGGCATGGGAGCACTCCAGCAGCGTCCTCTCCTGCCCGGAGCACTGCACATCATCCAGAAGGATGCGGAGGGACGTCCCTTCCCCAAACTCTGCCTTCTTGGTGGCCCGCACCGCGTAGGGGAAGCCGAGCTGGCGGCACACCACGGCGGCGGCAGGCAGGCTCCAGCCATCGTCGCACACCGTGCCCCACTCGCCGTCGATGAAAATCTCCAGCCTGCCCCGGCCGCGGCCCCGCCGGCCCTGCCGCATCAGCCGCACCGCCCCGTTGCCGGGGGGCTTCTTCTTCCTGCGCTGCCCGCTCTCCTGTGCCCCCTTCCCCCTTCTGCCGCCCGCTGCTGTGCTGGCCGTCCTGGTTCGGTTCCCTGGCGGCGCTGGGGCTCGGCCCACCCCGGGCCCGGCCGGCGTGCGGGGGGTCTGGGGGTCGGGGACGCCTCCCCACGGGGCCTCGGTGGTGGTCCTCAGCCGGGGGTGTGCTGTTGGTGTTTTCATGATAAACTCTGTTGGGGGAAAAGCCAGAAAACTGTGAGTCTGGGCAACGCTTGAAGACAACAATACGAAACCAGTTCTGATTTTTGACTTATATAACTAATTTCTTGGAATTTGTCTACTTGATCCTGTTGAGAAGCAGCAAGACTCTTAGCGAGCCGGTATTTCCCCAGTGAGAAATGCCGGCTGCTGTTAGCTAGCGGAGAGCACTGCAGGGCTGAACGCCAGCGCTGAGCCTCACCCAAAAAGGAAGCTCCAAGAGGTTTATTGGCAAATGTCAGCCTGGCCCTTAAAGGGTAGGTGCTGCAGTTTCGGTCAGGAGTGGAGCTCTTCACCATATCGTGGCGAAGAGCTGCCGAAAGCATTTTACAGACAGGCACTATTTCTGCTTTTCTCTTCATTACTGAGGATTGGATCATTACCAGAGGAGAGCGTGGCCTCCCCACTGGGCCAGATGCTTTATTCAGAGGAGCTGAAATTGGGAACATTCAAAAGCAATTCTCTCTGGCAACTGGAATGTGCAAGAGGAGCGGAGTTGCCAGGACAACACATAAAACAGGATTTGGGGTTGGTTTGTTCTTTCTTATTAAAAAAAAGAAGAAAAAAGAAATAAAAGAGCCTTGAACTCTGAAGAGATGAAAATTCTTTGCTGTCACAGTTTCCAGGTGTTACTGGACTTGCTTATTCATATGTGCTTTATTTTTAGCTTAAAAATAAGTTTTAGTTTGCCAGAAGGAAGCAATTCAGAATTTCAGGGAGTAACACTCAACAGAGCTGGGACAGTGTCACAGACATTTGCAAAGACATCATGACTTTGAATTATATCCCAGATCTATGCATTCTCATTCATCATTTTCTTTGTAGTACAGCGAGGAGGAAAAATATCACTGTCTTATTTGTGCTTAGTATCTATTGTCCCCAAAAGACAAACCCTTGCACTGGTCCATTTTTTCCAAATAATGCTCTTTGAAAAGGAATTGTGCTCATGACATGAAAATATTTCTTTCCTTTGAAAGCTGTGGTTCTCTAGGCAAGAAACAGATTTGAAGGCCTTACCTGTGCACAGCTCAATTGCTGGAGCCTGGTCTGGCAAAGCACTTGAAAACCCTGGGACTGATTGAGTACTCTGTAGGACTGTATGAAAGCTGATGGCCACCTGGGAGTGCTTTTCACCTCACTGGATCAAATTGTCGCTATATAATACTTTATTAAACTATTTATTAAATACACTTCAAAAAATGCACTCGTAGCTAATATAAGGCACATGCCCTGGTGATTCTGTTACATTCAGACTAAATACTAAAACAATAAATATTTACAGCTACACATCCTTGTTTGCATGGCTCTGAATCAAAATGGTTTTGCTTATTTTTCACCAAAAAGAGTGTAGTTCTTGAGACACTTGTTAGAATCTCTCCCACCATTTCTAAGTTTTAATTTATGACAAAACCTACCTTGTGAACAAGCCCAAAAGATTTAGTTATATGTATAGTTTAAAACTCTGAACTTTGGACTTGCATAGAGAATAATGCATAAGCAGAAACAGACAAAAATGACTGAACATGAGCCAAGTTACTAATATTTGGAAACTGCCTGCACAGCAGGAAAAGGGAGAACATCTCTGAAGATACTGCATCCTCAGGCATGCCAGCAGTCAATAATTAGCCTTAGAGTTTGTTCCACCTTAAAGACTCAGTGTTGCAAGGTGCTGAGTGCCCTCATTAATCCCTGAGGCCAAAGCTGTAGGAACTGTTAGTGAGTCAAATGCAATGTAATGTGATTAATGTAATTAAAAATTAAATAAAAGTATCCTGACTTTGGAGTTCCTGCAGTACCATTAGCTTTCTGACAAAGTTCATAGACTATGCTGAGTTGGAAGTTGTTAGGGTGCTGCCTAGGTACTTACATGTGTAAATTAAATTCACAGGGGAAAAGAACAGTGATACTACCTAGTCTACTTTTGAGATCCTAACATTGTGTTTAGGTTTTTGCATCTCACATAAATAGTACTTGGCTTGTCGCAGATTCAGCTCCACCACTGACTACTCCAGCTTCAGCAGTACAATACTTCATGCAGAATGAAGCAATCAAAAGGCCCTGGAGGGTTTGGGTAAGCCAAAAATTCACCTCACCATCTGATCACTGATTCTTCTGGGAGCATTTTCTCATCCCATATTTTCTCACTTTCAACTAAGAATGACTCAGCTCTCATCTTGTTTAATGACCTACTTCCCAACCCTTCACCCATCATATCCTCCCCACTACCTGAAGCTTCTGCAAAAAATCACTTGTCACTGAAAAACACCATTGAGCACAGGGTCTCTGGACAGGAACAGTTACAGGGAAACCAAGTTGGTGGTGATGAAATGTCTACAATGTAGCATGAAAAAGGGAAAATGAACAGGGTCAGAAACTACAAAGCAAATTTCACATGGCCAGGAAAGGGGAAATACTGTATGACTTATTTGAACCAACTCTTCAGATGTAAAACATCTGGAAAGATTTAATTTTGAGGATACCCTGAAGAGTGAAGTTCTGGGTAGTCTCCACACATGTGGGGGGATAGTGCAAGTCTGGAGTTTGTATCTACTGCCAGTTAAGATGAACCAACAGTAAACAGCAAGAGTTACACTCACTCTCCTTTGGCACAAACGGGATGCGCTTGCTTTTGACTTTCACTGGTGATGGCTCAACTTGGCATTTTCCTGGTGGTGCTGTCCTTGAAAAAAAGGGACAAATACATGGCACAATTAATTCCTTTCCTCTGGCATCACAGCACTTTGCTTCCCATTATTTTTCTAAGAACGTAATTCTTATTGGGAAAAAAAAAAGTTTGTTTAAATGATGCAACTAGTCTCTTACAGTAGAAAACGTAACTGAGGAATCACAGATCACCACTGATGAAAGTCCAAATATTCACAAGGCAGTGGAGTCCTCTGTCTGTGTTTTCAGTTGCCACTATTGAAGCCATCAAGGAAATAAAATATTGGCAGGTTCAAGCACTACAGAAATAGATTAATCAAACTGAAAATAAAAATTACAAGACTAGACAGTATATGTTGAACATCTGACACAAAGTTCATGTGTACGCAAGATTTCAGACTGTTTTCACAGAAGCAAAATAACACACTATTATTCATACAGAAAACCCAAACAAATGTCATGCCAAAAATGCATTAGTTTCAGAAAAGAACTCTAAGTGTCTCCTCCAGAGGCTTTGTCTTAATATGGTGCTTTATTTTGACACAATTTGTTTTCCATAGAGATGTATCTCACTTCTGGGAAGTCACATCCAGTTCATCACCACTTTTTCCTATGACATCTATCTTGGTAATCCTCAGATTTCTTCAGGGGTTTTCAAATTGATTAAAAAATGCATGATGTTTGCATTTGGAGGGTAGAACTGTGCAATTAGGATTGTTTGCATTTTCATTTCTGTGGAAGGCAGAGAGCTTCTCTCTCAACTGTCTACACAAGGACAGTTCCCTACTTTTATAAATTTTCCAATTACTTTCTTTGGTATTCTGAACATGAATGAAACTTCTTATTAAACTTAAACTTACGGCTTGTGTTTGACTTCTGCTTTCTTTATTTTTGCAAAGGTTGCGTAACACCAGCTTCTTAATACATAGTTTACAGGAACTCTTCCGTTGCATTAGATAATGGAAAGTACTCCTGACAGAGGAGAGTTGGAGGAAACACATTGCAGATCTGGGGGCTCTTTAACTTAGGGGACTGATTTCAACATAAAATTAGACAAGTGGTTTGGCTCAAAATCCTCAGATAGCTAAAGCTGTAAATTTAATCCATTTAAAAAAAAAAAGCTACAAAAATCTCACTCTCCATTTCTGGCTGAAAGAAGCTTGGTGTTTAGCCAATAATAGTAACACTTTAAAAACAGGAAGATGGAAAAAACAGCTGTAAGTCTTCCCATAAAATACAGCTATTCCCTGCCTTGCCCAGTCTCAGATATAGGCATGTGGAATCCAGGAGGTGTAATGATGGTCCTGTTTTCTTGTCCAATCCATACTGCTCTTTGAAACACTAAGAAAAATGTACTTTTTGATACTCATGTCTGGTTTGCCCAAGAAAGCGCTGCAGGTGGCACAGGGCTCTTGTGGGAGATGAAAAAAGGGATGGAGAGGAACTCAGAATAAACACCTTGAGAAAGACTTCCTCCTTTTGGGCAGGAAACTAGAGAAACTTTGCCCAAGAAAGACATAAAACACTCCTTTAGCATTTAGGAAATCTCCAAACACACGTAACACCAATAGGTCCCATAAAAATTTGGCACCAGGCAGTGTAGACCCCAACAACTGCAGGAGCAAAGCAGACCCACAGTGGGTTGCTCCAGATGTCCTTTGATCGACCTCCCCAGAAGGGCCCAGCATGGGAGAAGAGTTAATTAGTCAGCCAACATCACTCATCACATCCACACCATCACACATCCCACCCACACCATCACGTCCACACCATCCATGCCAGGACTCACTGCACCATCACCAGGCCTTGCAACAAGAACATCTCATACCTGGAGGTGTCCACCACTTTGTACACCACTCCATGGGGAGCTGTGGCACTTGGTACACCAGTCGACAGGAAGTACAATTCCCCTGGTAAAAAAACAAAACAAAACAAAACAAACAGACACACCCATGAAAACTGTCCATGGAGTTTCTGTCCTGTACAGCACAAAGGCATTAACTCTGCATCACAGGTCTGAGAGCTCATCTGCAGTCCATTGGCATAAAATAGTCTTAGTGAGTGGCAGCTTTTACAAATTGTCATGAATTATTATTTGGACAAATTTCTACTGCAGGTTCACCTGCCCAGACCTTCCTCGTAATCTCATTACAATCTGTGTCCTTTGACTTCTCTATTGTAAAACAGTCAAACCCTGAATTACTTTTGTTAAAAGGAAAGGAAATTAAGAAAGTTCACTGTCTTCTGCTCATTTGGATGAAGCACTCTTTTGGGGTGAATTACAGGAGAAAAAGACTTTGCTTTTGCTTTCTTTAGCACACTCACAGAGTGAGACATATCTCACACAAAAGGCATTTGATTCATCACAGCTCTGTCAGGTCACATGTGCAGGGCTTGACCTTCAACCAAACAATGTCCATCAACATTGACTTGACTTATTTTCTCTTAACTGCATTTCTATCCTTCTTCTCTTGTTGTGCAGGGGAGACTGGGATAAACAGTCCTTCTGGCACTATTTTGAGAGCTTGAGTGCTTGAGCTTGTGCAACAAAAAGGATCAGAGAGAAAAAATACATTTGCAATATTTTTAAAATAAGAAGAGGAAATAAAAAGAGAGGCAATATAGACTTGCTTAGTTAATAGGGCAGATTTTTTGGGTGTCCTATGGGTAAACCAAGGGGAAAAGGGGAAGGAACAGAGAGGTCAGTGTGAGCAAAGGAACGTGTGGGCAATTGGTGGCAGCTGGGGCTGAGCCTCCTTCCTCCTACCTGCTCTCCTGTGCTGCCCTGGGCTGGGCTCCTCTGGATTATTCCAGGGCAGAAACCACTGTCTGCCCCTGGCTGGTTTCTTTGTTTTTCTGCTGAGCTTCATTAATGACAGGCCAGATGCAGCCTTGGTCCAAATGGGGATGGGAAACATCTGGCACTGAGTTCTGTGGTGATGTGTGCTTTACATCCTGCCCCTCTTTCCTGGGAGTTATCAGGCTAAAGCATGGATGCTCAGGGCATGAAGCACACAGGCTACACACATGTGACCCACAGACAGTCCCTGGGGTGTCTCTGACATGTTCTGCTGGCCAGGGATGGGGCTGGTGGCTTTATAATGGCTGTGCAATGAGCCAAAAATAGAGATCTCCCCACTACATATTCACATCCACTGCACCAGGTAGATTAACATTCATCAGAGCAACAACCCCAAAACTTAAATGCTTCTGTGAAGAAAACCCTGTTAAAATAAACTGTGTGGCAAACTTGTAAAAAATTAGATTCCCTGCACACAAAAATGTGCAAGAGAAAACTGTTCACAGCATATACAGCAACCTCACTACACTGTTATCAACAGATTTCTTTCCATTACTATAAAGGAAATGCAAGGCAATTAACTACCTCTAAAAGAGACTCCAGCCCAAATCTCCACTCAGCTCTATTGTACTTATGTGAAGCACAGCATAGGGCAAAAAAGGTGGCAACGTTTCACCCCTGCTTTGTTCAGACTCTGTTGACAAGCACAGGATGAGGGAGAATCATCCTCATGTGCATGAGCAAGGGCTGCAATCAACAGCTTGATATTGCACTTGGCATAAAGTTGATTTGAACTAAGTTATTTGATTTTAGGGTAAGATATCCTTCTCACTACAGGACTGTGAAATAGCTTTAAATTCCATGAATATTAACCATTAAAGAAAATGGAACTTAACTCTAAAAAAATAGTCAAACTTTCAAGAAAATACTTAACTTGGAGGATTTACATGATAAAATTACGTGATAAAATTTGCATTTATATGATTTGAGCAACATCCAAACTTGACATAATCTGCAGGAAAAAACAGATGTTTAAAAGCTGGAGCATTCTGGAAGTAGGTGCTTGTGATCATGAGCCAAGACCTCCCTGGAACAGGGCAGAGCACAACTCCTGCATTGCTGGGTCACACAGGAAGTGCACATTGTGGGGCTCATCCCCTTCCTGCCCCCAGCCAGGGGCTGCATGGGCTGCACATTCTGCAACACCCTTGTACAAACAACGGGGGACGCCACCAGCTATCACCCCAGGACTATTTATCTCTTCCTCTTCAAATCACAGCAGCTCCCTTCTAGAAAGCAAAATGTCTCCAGTCAAGAAAACACAGCTAAGCTCCACTGAGACTGTATCCTTCAGTCCTATGCAAGGCAAAATCCCAACTGGCACTTATAAAATATGGACTTAAAGACTCTTTTGCTGATGCCTTACTCAAGACATAACATAGGCTTTTGTTCTGCTTCACTTTGAGAGATCTGAATACCCCAGCCCAGGGTGAGCAGGTATATAAACGCCATTCATGACATCTGTTTCCCTGTATCCATTAATGATGCCCACAGCCTTCTCGACTAGACAAGAAGACAGATTTGCTCTCCCTTGGGTATCAGTTTCTCAGGCCCCCAGGGCCTGCATTCCCCATGGCATGGCACTATGAAGAATGAGAGGTTTTTTTCTAAGCTTTGTTTTATTCTACTAGCCTCTCTCTGCTCCCTTACTCTCCAGAGGGAAGGTGTGCAGGCAGCAGCACGTCCAGCACACCAGACTCAGTCCCAAGGCAACTGACTCTCTAACTCCCACTGCAGGCACTGCATGGCACACAGACGTCAAAATTAGCATTGTAACTTTGGTTTGATATTTTGGAGATGCTGGGAATCTGGCATTTTAAAGACTCGTGCTGTGCCTCCCCACTATCCACTGCCTGCCAGGAGTCCTCTCTGATCCCTTCTCTGGTGCTTTATTCTGAAGAGAAACCAGAAACCAGAAACATACAGTGTGGCATCAAGTTAAAAGACTACCTGCTTCGTCTTCAGCAAAGGAGATGATGTATTGATAATAGTTATTGATAAGCCCAGGGAACATGCATGTTTGTCCTGTCCCCATGCAGATTTCACTGTACTGCCACTCTCCAGTAGAACGATCCTCCTTCAAAGACATCAGGCGTCTGCAAGGCAAAAGAACACTTCTACAACCGGACTCAGATGATTTATGAATATTAGCATGGACACCTGAAAGGATATTTAATGCTTCCTACCCCCACCAATTGCAACAGGAACTGCAGCTTCTCTAAAGAGTGAAAGACTTAATATTAACCTAAAAATATTATATACCCTGCAACCCTTTGTCTTTCAAAGGCAACACAAGCACATGAAAAAACAAGAGGGGAGAGTTGAAGGGCTATCAGGCTATTTTGGGAGTGGATTTTGGCTGGGGTTACAAGTTAGTGAGTGTCCTAGGTGTTTACTTACCCACTCATAAAATCACCAAATATGTACAGGCCATTCAGGTTTGGAGATTCACAGCCTCGATAGACGTAGCCTCCTGTAACGGATTTCCCCATCTTGTGTGGGTATGCATAAATCGGAAGCACATCGTCTGTAGGGCAGAAAAGATCTCTGACTTGCTTTGCACATGCTGCAGAATAGCTCTTTATCTAGATTGTTCTGAGATGGGCAGAGTACAATCAGGTTCCCTGGTGCATCTTCTATTTAAATGAATTGCCAATGGAGTTGTATTTTGTTAGATTTTCACCTTTTCAGAATCACGTTTGAGTGCCCTGCCCCTCACCAAGACACCTCAGCATTCTCCTGAGCCCTTCTCCTCCCATTACAACACATCTCTGTTAGTGCCACTTCTGGCACATTTCTGCAGAGCTTGTCTGGCTTAGCTACAAATTCACAGGTTACTCCTAGAGTCACTACACCCATGCAGGAAAAGTTTACCCAATGCAGCTTTGTTTAGGTGGTAAAAAGGAAAAAAAAAAAAAAAAAGAAGATGGGTGACTCCAGACTGCAGGCACTGATGAAAAGATGTCAGATGTCAGCACAAATAGCTTCTGTTCCTCTGAGACAGAGAAGCAACTTGAAAGGACCATCAAATATTTATGGGATGGCACAGGCATGAATGATGTGGTACTGGCATATTAATTGTGAAATGTAAGTTACAACATAAGACAAATGTAAAATGGAGAGAGATGTCCTGATTTTGAGGGTCTCCATTAGGTGCTTTCCCCTGCCTTTCTTCTGAAACTCCTGGCTCACAGGTACATCATGGTACCCTTTCCTCCACATCCTCATAGCCCTTCTCCCTGCCCATGTAGCAGATGCTGCAGGTAGCAAAGCCAGAATCTCTGCCAGCAAGGAATTTGCACCAGGGGAATTTCCTCTAAAGCAGGTGTTTTCTACACTTCAGCTGTACTTATCATTCTAAAGGGGCTGTGACATTTCACTGTTCTAACAAAGGGTCTCTAAAGTCATCAAAAATTGCTCTGAATCCCTGGAGACCTCAGTAAAGTGTCTGCCATGAATGCTCAAGTGGGTACTGTCACACAGGAGAGCAATAAATGAGCTCTCTGAACAACTGCTTCAGCAAAGGGAGTGCAAAAAATCTGCTCCCTCCTCTTGACATTTTTATAAAAATATACTTAATCACTCTCATACTTATAGAGAAGCTAGTAAAAGGAAGGAATTTAAACTGAGCTAATATTAGGAAGAAAATTAAACAACAGCACATAGAAGAGAAAAGAATCAGAATCTCAGCTAATGCAAATCAATGCCAGCCCACTCCACTGCCCCCCTGAATCTCTGAGAAGAGGATTCAGCACAAGACATGGTCCACACCAGCCCTTGCAATTCAATATGTCCTGACTTGTTCACTGGAATTTAGCCAGCCAGCAAACACCCTCAATCAGGTTTTGAATAGTTTAAAGAAATGAAAATAAAATGAGGTTTCCTTTGTGGCATAGCTAAAAGAAATGAAAATACACTGTACATTCACTTCCCTGCAAAGCAGGCAGTGTGCATAAGGGTTGATCAGTAAATGTTCTTCTCTCTTTTTTAAAAAAATAAGGACACTACTTGTGAGATATGGAGAAAAATACAATTCCTCCAGATTTTTCTTGCTCCTGTACAAAAGATTATTTTATCTGGCAAAGATTGAATTGTCCCTCAAAACCACAGAATCACTAAGTAATTTCACTAACAACACCAATCACTTAGAAAAACAACAGCTAGCATATTTCACTTTCCTCCTAACTCAGAAACGGTAACATTTGTACTTTCACTATTTATGCCCAAGCCAGTTCTCTTCTAGACAGAGGCAGCAGAGGTTTACATCTCAAAGAACTGTGTTTGCCACTAAGCAGTCAGGCTTTGAAGGCAGGAATTAAAAATGAGAGCACACCCATTTACCCAAGGAAGAATTGGCGCAAAGTTTTTTATCGTAGCAGCTGAACCCTTCCCTCGCCCTCCAGCCGTAATTTTTCCCTTTCTCGACGATGTCGACTTCTTCGTATTTATTCTGCCCCACATCTCCGCAGAAGAGGCGCCCCTTCCCTTCCTTGGTGTGAGGGTCCCCCCTGTCGAAGGAGCAGCGCCACATGTTTCTCACTCCGTAGGCGTAGACCTCGGGGCGAGCCGTGGGGTCGCTGACAAAAGGGTTGTCGGGAGGGATTCGGTACAGGGGCCCGCGGTCGTTGTTGTTCACATCGATCCGCAGCACTTTGCCCAGCAGGGCTGATCTGTATTGGGAGAAGAAATGAAAAAGATAAAAAAAACTAAGACTAGACCTTGGCAAAAAATCAGAGAGAGGGGGGTTTGGAAAGTCTAGGGTTTCATTCTTTCTGTTTTAGAAAAGACAAGGCTTTGAAGATCTCTGAGAAAAGGACCATTTCAAGATAATTGTGTTTGCCCCTGAACAGCCTTCAGATGGTTGGCATTGATTTCCCACACCCTGGAGCTGCCATAGCAATGGATCCACTCTTACTTGTTCTGGGCATTTCCAAAGGTGCCAAAAGGATCCCCAGCCATGCCTCCATCTCCAGTGAAGATATAGAGGTACCCATCATCTCCAAAGAGCAGCTCTCCTCCATTATGGTTGGAAGCAGGTTCTTCTATTTCAAGGATTATCCTAAGTGAAAACAGACAGAAAGCAATTACTTACTGCACAAGCACTATGCAAAGGGCAGAGCAACGTCATGACAGTGTAGTTCTTGACAGATGGAAGCAGCTACAGATTGGTTTTGATACAAATTCCTCCATATCCATGTTGCTGAATTTTTCTTGGGCTTAGCTGATTTTCTAACCTTAAATAGTTTCAACATATTTTCCAGATTACAGAAACACCAAATTGTGTAATATGGAAAGTCTGGGAAATAACATGACAAAATATACTTTTAATTACCTAAAATTTTCCTCTGATTCTTTCTTCCTCCTTGTTAAACTTGTTTTTTATTTTTTTAAACTTTATTAAAGAAAAGGCATCTGAGCTTATAACCAATTGGAAATTGTAAGAGAAAGGACTCCCGCCCATCTGTCCATCTGCCCAGCTTTTGGAACAATCCTGCCAGGCACTTTCAAGAAGAACATAAAACTTTTCAAACATTAAGGAATAGTTAAATTCTCAAAGAGGGAAGGATTTGAAGAAAATGATAATTGCACACTAAGGACCTTATAAGTTTAAAGAGCAGTTAAAAGCAGCCCCACCAACAAACTGAATTTACCAAAGGTTATTCAAAGCAGTACAAACAAAATTTACCTTAATTTTATCTCCTAATTTTCTTGTTTATTTTATGCCTCTTCCATAGCATGAAAGGGGAAAATACATAAATTATAATTTTATAAAATGCTAAAGCCACAAATACATCCAGTGGAGGTTCCGAGGTATAACAACTGAAGTTTATTATTTCCAGCTTCTAAAAAAGCCTAGATTTCATGCTGGCAGTGCATCTTAATAGCTATGAAAGCAAATTATAACATTTACTTACACCACCTCAGTTTTAGACAGGTTTTGTTTTCCTTCTGAAATGTTTATAGTCATTGTGAGTTGTGAGAAGGAACCCAACTATGGAGTTATTGTCACCTCCTGTTAAATGTCAGCATCTTTGTGATAAGGTAACTGTGCAAGAGTGCACAGGTTCCAGCTGACAGAAGGAGTGAGGGAGGATCCTGTATGGACAGAGGTGAATCTTCCTCAGCCTCCCAAAGAAGATGGACAAACCAAAATACATTGAGAAACATCTGAGGATAAACAGACACACGTGTTTGTGCTGAGGCGTTGCACACCACGTGTCAGCTTGAGCTCCCTCTTGGGCAGCAGCTCAGGATGAAGTCAGTGGGACCTGTGCCTACATAAGCACAACAGGACCACAATTTTGTTTTCCTAAGCTTTTGCCGTACTAACCATAAGCTAAGTAAGCACAGAAATTGTTACAAACTTAGAGCCTGAGGATTCTTAAACAAGACAGCATGGGCTGTCAATGTCTGCAGGCTTCAGATTTGCTTTCCCGAGTGCCATGTTGTAATTCCCCTTACCTGTCATCTACAGTGCTGTTTACACTGGGTTGCTGTAATTGCTTTATAAACCAGTATTCCCTCTCTATCACTAGGCTATGTGCATTTTTGAGCTAGAATCATCCACAGCTGGGTGTTTGGAAAGCCCCTAATAAAATTCAGATAATGAAGCAAAAATCTAAGCTTTGGTAATCTTCAAGGGGCTCTTAAAACAATGGTTCTATAACATAGCTCTGCAACAGGTTATAAATCTATGAGCCTGACTCCACAAACAAGTCTCATCATCTCTGCATATTAGTGTGGAGCACCTGGATGACCAGACTCAAACAAATGACCTTTCCAATTAAAATGTACTCAGTAATAATATAGTGACTTGTGTTTTATTTAACTTGGTATTAAATTTGTAATATCAAAGGGTTGAGTTGTTGTTCAGATAAAGAAATATGGGACCAAATCCATCTTTGGTCTGGTATCACTTAGTTTGTTTATACTAATTTTGGAAACCTTTGGCTTTGGAATGAATTTCACTCATGCTTTGCAGAAGTCTATTTTAAAGGGTAATCATAAAAGTACAAAATAAACAAATAAACCTCTGAGCCCCATCCAACAATAACCCCAAAATACTAACGATAAATAATGTTCGATCCATGTTTAGTTAATTCCTCAGACATGCCAGAACTGAGAACTGTACATGTTTTATCCCTGAACACTTGCAGTTCATCCATGGAGGACACACACATTCTTCCCTTCAATACACTAGACATGGACTTGGACTAACATGCTAGCACTCTGGAATGCAAAAACATTTAGCTAAATAAGTCTCATTCATTAACAGTCTTTAAAAATGCACAAGTTCCTAAATATCTAAGATCTTGTGCAGCCCTGCTGCACAATTTTCAAGATCTCAGATTCCTTTGCCAGAGAAACGTGTGTACAATACCTTTCAGAACCATGGTCCAAGGCATTCATGTCATCAGGAGAAATTCTGAACTCACTGATTCGGATTCTCTCTTCATAACGAACTTCAATTGAATAGTAGACGTAGACTTTACCATTAAATTTGAATTTAGGATGGAAGACGATACACAGAAACCCTCTCTCATCTCCTTCCCAAGGTGAGGTGAGCACAGCTTCGCTGATGTTCAGGAATGGCTTTTCGAGCCTGGATCCATCGGGGAGGTAGGTCCACACCAGGCCAACCTGCTCTGCGATGAAGAACCTGTGGGTGCCATCGTTGGCGTGCACCATCACAACGGGATTGCGCAGCCCGTTGGCAACCTCCACCAGGCAGAGCTGGAGACAGCCCTCCGCGTCTGCCGTGACCAGCCCCAGGTTCTGGTTAAGGTTCTGGTTAGCCAGCAGGTGTGGGAAGCAGTAGTCGGTGTCCTCCAGGGACAGGTAGCGGCAGAACTTTGCCACGTTGTTTTCCAGTGCAATTAACTCTGGGTCTGCAGAGAGAGAGCGAAAAATGGAGCG
>VZUA01060768.1:0-14471 GCA_013401035.1 Horornis vulcanius | reverse complement strand
TGGGCGCTGCCCCCGCCCTGCTGCGCCCAGGCTCGGCCGGCCCCGCCGCCCGCTCCGCCCGCCGCACCGGGAGCGGGGAGCGGCCGGCCCGGGGCTGTCAGAGCCCGGAACGTGGCACAGAGCTCTCAGGGGCGCGGCACCGGGAACAGGGAGCGGCGGCTCGGGGCTGTCAGAGTCCGGACAGTGGCACCGAGCTCTCAGGGTCGCGGCGCCACTCGCCGCGCCCGCGTGTCTCTGTTGTGGCTTTGGACAGGCGATTTTATTCTGGTTCCGCCCAGAGCGCAACCGGGCAGATGCTTGGCAGGACAGCAGGCACCGGGTGTCACACAGCACCAGAGTGGATCGTACTTGGAGCTGATTCCTTAGACCCCCTCCTCAAGTGACGTCTGCTGGACTCGGTTATGTCGCTGAGGCTTTTGTACGACCTAAACACCACAATATAGTAGAACTCGGAGTTTATGCGGCTGATGGACATGCTTGATAACAAGAAAACCCAGCTTCAGTACAGCTAGTGCTTCTGCATCCTTTGTCAATCTCATCCTAGGTTGGGACTGATTAGGTTAACTTTGAGGCTGGAAAGAAGAGATCTGGTGTAGTCTTTGCACCGTGTGGCCCTAGGCAGCCCAGGTGACATTGCTCTGTGAAGCACTCAGAATGGTGCTCCCTTGCCCAAATGAAATACAGCTGCTGAGGACACTTTCCTTACCCTAAAGTTCCTCATGACACACCACAGGAAAATAGATACTCCACATACACATCATCTAGCCATATCATATGTGGTGTTATCAGCTAGTAAGATCTAGTCCCACGCAGGTGGCACTTTATTGCTGTTTAACACAGCTAGCCAAAGTGTATTGTCCATTCTAATATTAACACACTGCCCCTCAAAAACAAAGAATGGAGTTCATGCTGATATACTATTTCTGACTCCTGCTTTGAGACCAAAGAACTACTGTACAATGCACGTGGACTATAAAATCACTGCGTGGCTTGGAACATCCTGTCAGGAGACCATATGTGCTACACATTTAAAATGAGTTTATTTTCTCTCCATATGCTTATGTAACTGCTGTTAAGGTCACTCAAAACCCTCCAAATGTGCAGGCAACCAGAATACCCAGTGATCTCACTTGAGAATTCTCTGCCCTTTTGTTTTTGGTCACTTTAAACCACCTTTTTCACAGACAACCTTCATAGGCACTTTGGAAAGAACATGATCAAGTTACTGCCCCTGAAAAGTTTGCGAGCCATGCAAAAAATGAGTATGCAGTTATACAACTCCATATTGCATAAAAAAACCCTGATGTAAAGACATCTTTATCCCAGCTAATCTTTTATTCCTGTGGTTAACACTGGCTGCTGTTTCAGCATTTATAATGATTATTATACACTGTTAATTAACACTGAAACATTGCTTAATATATAAAGAATGGATTGCAGTAGCCAAACGTATTCTGGATAATGAGATTTATCCTATAGCCTTTTGATTTGCTATTGGAGTTCTTGATTAGTTTGGCATCCATGAAACATTTCAGAAATGAAAGAAAAATTAAATGCTGTACATATTTAGCAGTGAGTTGTAGAATAAGAACTATAGACTTGGTCTGCTCATCACTGCAAAACAGCATAAAATACATTTTGGAAGTCCTCTGTGTGCATTTACAATACACCCGTCCATGCCAGAGCTACCACTGTTCCGCTCTTTCAGGGCAGGGCAATTTTTTGGTTACCCCTCAGGCTGTGGACTGCACAGAAATTCATAAGCAAGACACTGCTGAAACAGAGACTTGAGGTGCCTTGGCTCATTAAATGAGATCACTTAATTAAAGATGGCTTATTTTACAGCTTGTTGTGAGCTGAGCTTTGAGGCTTCCCAGGCCACAGGTAGGAGCTCATGGGCTGCATTTGAGGGATCCATGGTATGGTGGATAGAGCACACAGCTCTGGCTTTTCTTCTCAGCTCTGCCTGGAGTCTTAACTTACTATTCCCAAGATACTGTGTTTCTGCCTGGATTCTCCCATTCATAAAATGAGGGCAGTTAATGCTCATCCACCCCGTGGCAATCTCTTAAGGTGTAGTTTATTGATATTTTAATAATCTTTTCTTCTTTTTTTATGAGTTCTTTGCTGAGCCATCTCTAGCGACTAAACTCAGAAGGGGAACAGTTACCCTTGACCTGACATGTTAAATTTGAAGTTCCTTGTTCCTACCCGAGGGCAATAACATGCATCTGTGTAGCAGTCACAGAATGGGGATGAAGTTTGATTTAAGCAGTGTTCTCCAAGATCATATGGTAGTTTGAGAATTTGGTACTCAGAAGTTTTTGTATTAAAATGACTCATTTTTAATTTGTTTAATTTGAACCACTCATTCAAATGCCTATTGGCCTGAATCAATAATTTGAATATTTTGTGCTGTATATCAGCTGNTTTTTTTTAGTTTAGTTTTGGTGGCTTTTTAATTAATGTTTTTGTTAAGATATTGGATTGCTCCTATTCTTACTGAAGTCCATTGAAGTTCTTGACTTTAAGTAATTCTCAAAATTAGAATTTTTATTGATTAATGAAATTGAAGAAGCCAGGTGTGAAAATGCAGTATTTTCTTGCAAACAGGTCAACATTAGGCACAAAAAAATTTACATTTAAAAAACATTGTTCGTTTTGAGGTGTGAAACCTGAAATCTTTAGTGACCATTGAAGCAACTGGTAGTTGTAGGTACCCTGCAGCTCAAAGAGACTTCCTTACATACCTCAAACTGAGCTCCTTGAATGTGCAACATCCAGATTTTTTCATTCTTTCTGCATACATTAGAATTTGTTAGTATTGATGAGACTGTGGGCATGAATGAGTGAATATGGGCACATTGATTAAAAATATAAATAAATTGCGTTTGATCAAATGAGTAATATTAGACCCTGTGTCTGGAAGTCCATCCCTAAGGGGAGCTTAATGCTCTGACCTATAATAGCCAAAGGACACACTGCTCATACCCAAGTCAGCTGTGAGCAGCATCCTTAAAAATGTAACAGTCAGGAATTAAATACAAAGTTATAAGCTCTTCTCAAAGAAAATTAGGCTTTGCTTTCTCAATGCTCATCTGATCACAAAACCCTTCTGCTCTTCATTTGTCTTTCTGGTGTTTCATTTTCTTACTGGTGGAGATACTGAGGACAGATTATTATTATGAGACTAAAATAAAGGAAAATGTGTGTGTACCTATACACACAAGCCCACAACGTGAGTGAGGTAAAACCTGAACAGAACAGAACTCATGCTAGGCAGTTTGTGATCCACAGGCATGGAGACTGCTCATTCACACAGCTCTTACTATTCTACACAAACAATTGAAAAAAATATATTAAACATTAGGAAAGATGAAAGAATAGTTTTATAGCACAGTCCAAAGCAAACGGGCATCTTCTATTGAAGGTCATTTTCCAGGGAACACAAGTAGCTGAAGTCACATCAGCTACCAATACATTTTGATATTGGGGAAGTGTTTAATGCAAGGAATCTGGGGAGCCAGCCCAGTGCAGGCAGCATCGTGTGGGGATGCACTGTCAAAGATTGGATAAGCGGAAATCCCGCTGTGTCCTGACACGCTGGGATGACTCAGATGTGGAATGAAACAAACTGCTGCAGCATCAAAGACCTAATTTCTCCTTCTAATGGAACCATGCAAGTCCATCACATCCTTTAATCGTGCTGCGATGAAGCAACTTCAGAAGTAGCCTTTGGTGCACATTTCTGGGCTCTGTGTCATGAGTCACGGCAGACTTTTGTGCAAAGCAGTGTGGCAACCCTGTGGAGGATGTAAATGAGCAGAGCTCAACCATAGTGCACAATATCCAGGATTCCCATACAGGTGACACATCGCTAAATGCTTTTCCTGTCCTTCTTATGCTCATGTTATGCATAGGCAGGATGCAAACATCACAGTTTTACAGCACTCAGATAATTGCTTTTTTTGCTCTCAACTTGCTACTGTAGAAATTCTAATGTCAGAGCCCTCAAGAGACCATATGGGCAGTAAACATTCCTTATGTGTTGCATGTGCAGAAAGAACACATTTTCTTATCAGTTCACACAAAAGCAGATCATGCAGAAATGATTTTTAAAAATTACTACTATTTTCCCTGCGGTAACAGCAATAGAACAATAAGTAACAACCCCTGAATGTGTTCTCTCTGTTTTACAGTACATGGATCTTTTTTGCCTTTTTTGTCACAAGAGAAATAAAGACATTAAAATGTATTTTTCTTTTCAGAAAGCATTGTATTGATTTTATGTAACATCTGAATACTTTGTGTTGTAACTTAACGTATAACCATATAATTTCTCTGTAACAAGAAATAGACCAAAAGACTTGCTCAGTGAATTGTACAAATGAGCCTTTCCTCATCAGTGATCCATGGCATAATAAAATACCCTGCTTTTTCATTTCCCTCTGTGAGGTGAAAAAGCTCACTTACAGAAGCTAGTATATTCCATTGGAAGAAAAGGTGATTAATCATAGCTTGAGCTCGTACTCAAAAGGAAAAATCCCATTTGGATCCAGGCCTTTGTCCCAGGATCATTCAGTTCCATCTCTAGTTGGGAGAGAATAAGGCTTTTTTGATTAAGAACCACAAAAATGTTACTTTGTTGGAAGAAAGCTAGCAGCAGCCAATGCTGCTATTACGCCACCTCTTTTGAAGGACAAGAAGCTAATAAACAGGTTGTTCAGATATTTTCTAATAGATGAAAATAGAAGTCATAGCCAATAAAAGCCAGCTGAAACTTGAAAGATTCTTCCCCAAAGTAACCAGGTCATGCAGCAAAAAATGCATGCTGGTCTAAACCCAGAGATATTACAAATTTAGTATTTCTGAAATCTTTCTGAGAAATGAGGTGTATAACACTGACAGCTCAACCAAGCCCTCAGACATGTATTTCATAAAATACAGACATAGAGGCCAAACCAATTTTGAGAAAGGACAAAATAGGAAAGAAAAAAAAAAAGAAGTTGCAAAAGTCCATGTGGATATTCAAGTGAGCACTTTCCTGGAGAAACAGGGATCGTGGCTATGCAGACCATGCATACTGTAGGATACCTGGAGAATCCTGAACCAGTCTGGCAACTCTTGGGTAGTTACATCCCTTGCATATCTGCCCAGTACCAGCAGACATCTGGTAACCACACTGCCACTGGTTTCCAATCACATCCAGTGTCTCCATGAAATAGAGACCCAAAGAATGACTTTCTCTGATAAGGGAATATGCAAATTTCCAGTCTGTTTACAGCAGTATTGTATGTAAGGGCCAAGACGACCATGCTTCTCCATCACTGATTTGGTGCCTTTTCTTTCACAGTCTCTGGGCAAGGTTGAGAAAAAACACATGTGATCATTTCCCTCCCCAAAGCTGAGGAGGCTTTGCCCCCAGACCTGCTGTGGGGTATCTGCCACTGTGGGATATCTTCAAGCACCTGTCCTGGTAACAGCAAATGCTACAGTGGTCTGGGAACATTGCAACTAAAACCTGCTCCAGGTGCAGTACCTGGAAACTTGAGGGAAATTCTGAGCAGGTTCTGATTGCTTCCCTTTCTGTTGCTGTTCTGCCCTGCAGAAAAGGCTGCAATGGAGCAATAGCTCTGCAGACTACTAAATTGTCTCACAGCCTAATTCTGGAGGAAATTCATGGTGGGCTTTTACAAACCCAAGTGGGTTAGGTGTCTGCCTGCCACTGGAGTCCACACAGGCTCAGTGTCTGATGTGCTTCAGCATCTTTGGCATTTCCACTGTCTGTATGTGCCTCTAGACTTTTGCAATTCCAGCTCTAAACTCCTATTGACCTAAATCATGGAATTAAATCCGAAGTTTTGAAAGTATGGCATTTTCAAACACTTAGAGTTATTTTGCCATAAGCAAAATGTCTCATAGTCTGTATATCAGTTATGATTTATGAGTCAACCTGACATAGTTCAAAATGCTCAAAAGCAGATGTGGCACTTAAAAAGCTTTGCAGAAACATAGCTGTGAAAGCCAAAAAGGCACAATCTCATCAACAGGCACAAACACTAGGTGTTGTGCAGAATTTTTATTTTTGCAGAGTTTTTTAAGATCTGCTAGAAATAACTGCAAATTGAGAGCTATATTTATTTCATGTTTAATTCATGATCAATTGTATCTGTTACTGTAAGAGTACATGGGATTATAGGAGTTTCTTCTCTTGGCTCTCCCTGGCCTCAGTGCTGGCTGCAGCATTTTCAGTGGGGACCTGATGGGTGTCAGGAGTTGTCAGATTTGGCTGTTGCAGACTGGAAGGAGCAAAGCTCAGGAGCAAAGGGGTTTTCCCTGTCAGTGACCTGCCACAAGCCCTGAACAGGTCATATCTGGGAAATGATGGTCTGATCACCTCCCACAGCCCCAACAGTCAAGCAAAGGAGAAGGTCAGGTAAGGAGGTCTTGAACTAACTACAGCTAATATATATCAAAATTAACCTGATTTTCACACAGAGATAACTGGGAGGTCACTGGAGATCACACAGCATTGCTATTTCTGGATGCCCTTGGGGCATGCTGCAGTAACCCAAGCTAGACTGAGCAGAGCCCTGTTCACTGTATCAACATCTGGGTCAGGAGCAGAAGGAAATCCCCTCTGAGCAAGCATCAGCAGTGAAAAAAAGCATCCCTGCTCCTGGCGCGTTGGCTATCATCAGCTAAGGAGGATCTGGTGCTATTTCTAAATGCTGACTCTGTTTTATGCAACCCAGGCAGTGCTCCATGAAATAACCACCATCTATCCCTTGACTGACAGCAGCTTCCCAGGGCCTCTCAGCTCTTCACTGCTCCTAAATACTGTGGATTAAGGAGCAGAGAAGGTGGACTTTCAGAGGCACTCAAAGCCCAAGGAAGGCATTGAGGTGCTCCAGGATGGATTGCCTCTGGACTCCACTGGAGGAGACAGCTGAGCTGTTGGGATAATGCAAATCATTGTAGCTGCTCTGAGCTTTCATGCATGGAGTTCTGCCATGGTACAAACTCTTCTGTCAACAGATTCTCAGTTAAATTTTTGTGTCCAATGCATAGTCTGCTACCATACGGATATTTCCTGTATCTGACATGGCAGAGATAATGGGATGGATCTGGGTCAAGTATCAGTACTTTTCTCTATTCTTTATGTGACATGTGTATTATGGTAGTTTGGTCTCTAGTGGATCTAATTCCAGGTTTTCACCTCGGAGTCATTGTTTCAAATCTAGTTCAGCAACACCCTAAGAGCTGTTACCATAAAGATAGCTGCCATCCAAAGGCATCTTTATTAGCCTCTATAGCTTGCTTGGGAAACTGGCTTGTTCACAGCACTGTCCTCACAAGGGAATGCCCACATTTAGCCTTCTTCCCCTCCATGCCTCTTCATCCAAGCCTTCACCATTGACAGCTTTCTTATTTGTAAGGTCCAAAAGAAAATTTCCTGAGTATCTCAGCAAAAGATCCTCTCTGTGAGGCAGAGCATTTCCTGCACTGATGCAGCATGTGGCACGACTCCATCTCCTGGTAACCAGGGGGAAATAAAGCCATCTGCTGTTTGGGAGTCCCAGGATCATTCTTGGCTTTTTGCTGTTACATGGTGTGTGTGTGTGCCCTGGCTGTGCCAGTGACATCCTGGAGGTGCAAGTGGAAGCTGACCCCAGGGTCTGGATGCCTCCAGTGTGAGACCCTCCATGGTCAGACCAGCCTGATGTGGCCAAATCTTTCTCTGTTCCTACTACTGTACATGAATTAGGAGTATTTAGGCCATAACTGTCCAGATCTCACCTTTGAGGCTCTAAGGAGAGTTGAGCCCACTCAGCAGTAAAGAGGTAGCCTGAATGCTGGAGACTTGGTTGCAATTCCCTTATGAGGAGACCACCATGAAATAAAGGTGCTTGGGATACCTGAGGCAGGAGGTTAGAGTATATAGCCTAATTTTAGTGCTTAGTCTCTTCCCTGTTTTCATCAATAAAAAGGGGAGACAGGTCTTTTATACTGCACAGTACTCTAATACCGTACCAGTGCAAACCATAAAAACACACAGAAATTCTCTTTCCATCTTCTCAAATAAAGACTTACTCATTTTGGACAAGAACATCTTATAAGACTTTAAAATATATATATAATAGACACAAATATTGATAATCATAAAAATAGAGAAACTGTGGAGAAGTGGTAACTGATGCAGCAGTTCACTACAACGATGTGAAAGGTTCCTAGAAATGGAAAAATTCCTCCTTCACAGTGATGACTCTTGCCCTTTAAAAAACAGCCAGATGAGACTCTTTCTACCCACAGGGCTCTCCTGCAGTGACAGCTACATTAACCTTTGCTGACAAGCACTTCTCTTTGCTTGTAAAATCAGCTTAGTGAGTGCAAAATTCTTCCAGACTTTAAAATGGTTACTATCAAATGGAGATATGCTCCATGCAAAACAAAACATCCTCGTTCCTTACAATTACTCCTATGTTTTTTGCTTTGAGATCACTGGGTGGGCTGATACAGGATGATGTCCGGGCATCTCTCTGCTTTGGCTAATATTGCAGAAGAGATGCAAACGTAGGAAAGGACACTGAGGTTTTTGCTGCATTACTCTCCCTGGGCAGTTTTCCATGCTTATCACCACATTGTCTGGGCAATGAGCAACAAAGCAGAGGAGCAGTAATATATGCCTGGGCTATCTGTCTGTTGCCATTAGAGAAATGCTTCAAAACTGCAGAAGGAGCCAGCCCGCTCCCTCCTGCGCACGGGCACATGCGCACACCAACGCATGCTCCGTCCCTGACATCCTATTTCCCCCTATTAATTCCACATCCTTCTGGATTATACATCTGAGCTCTCCCTTACATGCGAGAAACTCCTCCTATGCAAAGGGAGTTCTTCTGGGCTTGGGCAAAAGGAGGGTCTGCCAGTCTCCTCCCACCCTGTGGCAGCACCAAGCCTTTGAAACTGGGTCACACGAGCTCTGCCACCTCGTCAGGGTTAAGCTTCCGTATCACCTGAGGCCATTTCAAAGACTTCATAGCCCCATGGATTGAATTTGAATCATGCAATATATACAGTTTTTATGCACTCAGCAGTTCTGTGATATTTGTATGGCATTTGTAATTGCTGACCAGAAATCTCCAGGACCAGGACTTTGGCATGAAATGCAGGTCAGGCTCCCAATCCAGTGCCAGCTTGTCACAAATCTGTCATGTCCTGGATATCAGCAAGGTACAGGAATCCAGTACATCACTGAAAAGATTTTAAAAGCTNAGAATAGAATAGAATAGAATAGAAATTTGAATAGATTAGAATAGAAAAACAAATAAAATATAAATATACTAGAAGGATTAAAAATTTCTGAAAATGCTTATTAATTATGATTTTTATATATGGATAATTTCACAGTGTAAACACAATGTATTCTCACCCTGTCTTTCCTTTAAAAGCCAACTTAAAGGAACACTGCCAACCCATGATATTTATTGCAAAACTCCTACTGAGATCTTAAGATGCAAACTTTGCTTTCAAGCCTGTCCTTTCACTGTATTTGCTGCAGCTGGAATTGCCCAGGCCAAATAATTGACTATCGAAACCTTAAAGTAAAATATTACATTAAGTGTCAGAAGGAGCAACCTTCTGCTGCAAAAGCAGTGGGAAAGTACTTTGCTGCAAACTCAGATGTATACCAAGTGAACTTACTTTTCTAATAGCTCCCCAAATAAGTAATTCTTATTATTTGCATTATTCTGGGATGTTGGATTTGAGATATCTTTGTAAAGATGCAAAGTTAACTGGCAAATCAGACCAAGAATGCTGAATTTCTAAGAAGCTAATTGCGTGTACTTAGTATTATCAAGTTAAATTTTGGAACTGGCCTCATCTGCTATGTGATAAGATTTAATTGTGTCATATGGTTCATTAAGGAAGAGGTCCATGAAGTCTTGCTGAAACTAGACTGAATTTCTTTGTGAACTATGTTCATGAAAATTTGTTTACTGGGATTTAGAGGGGAAATTATTTTCTGTCTCCTGTATACTTGCTTGAAGGACTGCCAGCTTCTTGTTTTACACAGGTATAATTCCATTATTGTGACACCAAACGAGAAACAAAATTCCAATATAAATAAGGCTGTGAGAAATCCGACCTGTTTTCTGCAGATCACAGAGGCACAATCTTCAGCCATGTAAGTCAATGGCAGCACAGTCCTTGACTTCATTTGGGCCAGGATTGTAGCCAGGATACTTTGTCATCCAAGCTTCCAAGTGAAAAGTTTTAAAATAACCTACTAAAAAAGGAAAAGATCATGGATAATACAGCCAGGGTGCATCACTCAAATGGAGTTTAGAGACAGCTCGTAAGCCAGAGCTCTAAAGCATAGCACTGTTGTTTGGATGGTGAGGTCCTTGGGACTGAAAACAATTTTTTGGTTTCCTTTGCTGAGGCACTGAGATGCTTATTTCATTGATGGACTACTTACAGATAGGAATCCAAATTATTCCAGTGAATGGAATTAGTAAGGCATTAAAGTTGTGCAAGTTTTTCTTTCTCACTATCTCTGCCTGTTTAGCAACTTAGCTTTATGGCTGATGGTGATCAGCTACAGGCTCTAAGACTTCTTCCTAAAGAGCATATCCCTTTGCTAAGGAAAAGAGACAATTTAAGTCATGTACCACCCGTGTGCCTCCAGGGTGCTGGTCCACTTCCCTCAGTCTGAAGTGTTTTGCTGCCACAGGGTCCCACACCTCCTGGCTGCTCTGTGCCCATCTTTTTCAGACTCCCACACCTTCTTTATTTGCACCTAAATTGCTATGAATAATAAAACAGTTCAGTTTCTCCACTTTAACAGATGTATCTGACTTCTGCTTTTGTTTCAGTTTCAGCTATGAATAAAACTAATCAAGGCATGTGAAGAAGCCATGGGGTCAGAACAGTTCAGAAAAGGGTCACTAATAATCTAAAACTGTGGTCAGAATGTCTGGCTTTTAAACTCTGAAAGAGACATGAGAAGGGAAGGCAAGCTTTTCCTGCTCTTAAATTCACATGCAGAAATGTTTCCAGTTTAATATCTACAACTCTTTTGACTTAAATGATCCACAGTTTCTGGAAACAGAATAACAAATCCTGAAACTGGTATTTGGGAAGTGGTGTGATTATTATTCCAGTCTGATCCAAGATCTAAAAGAATTTCTAATTTATCATATCAAGGTTTCCTGATGAGTAGCCATGAGGGAGATTTCAAAGGTCAGGAGAAATGAAATGCAGATTTAAATTCAAATTAATCAGAGGCAGACTCCAGACTGGCTTACACGTACATGGGTAAACATTCACTGTGGACTATATATCACTCCAAAACATGGAAATGTAATCTAGAATTTCAGAGCACTAAACAAAATGTAAGCCATAGGAATAAAGCTGTGTCTGAAGGTGAAAATCACACAGCAGAGATTGGGGAGCAACAGAGTAGGGAAGTGGATGGACATGACCCCTGAGTCTACCTGGCCAGACACTGGGGCAGGAAAAAAGCTGCTCTGATTGATTCTATTGTTAGCCTCAAGATGATTTTCCAGGATTGGATCCCTGACTTGCTACTTTTCTGGGATTTGTAATTTTTTCAGAATGGGAAGAGACCCTCAAGGACCTGTTCCCACAACTTTAGGAATGGCTGAGTTGTGTCACAGAGTCCACAGTGCTGACCAGGTCTGAGGCTTAGAGATTTTTATATGACAGCTGTTGAAAGACTGAAAGTTTTGGTCAAAAGTTTGTCAGGCATATGGAAGCTCTGGTAGATGTGTTTGCTTTATTTAATCCATATATTTGCCCATTAAATAATTCAGAAGATGTTGTATTAAACAGACTTCAGAGAAAAGTGATGGGAGTGCATTTGCTGAAGCAAGAGCTTGTATAATGAGACATTTCATAAAAGAAGCTGGACTTTTAAAGTCAGAATGGATTAAGGGCATGAATTCATGTGTCCCATGAGAACTTATTATAAACTCGAAGGACATTCAGAGACCTTCAGCAAGAAGCAGCTCTCACACTTGAGTCTAATTTTAGTACCATTGCAGTTGTAAATAAATTGTTTTTATAGTTGTTTCAGTGTGAATAAGAATTTTATCTGATCACCCAATTAGCAGTATGGGGGGGGGTCATAAAAAATGAGAAATGTATTAGGGATGATTTTGTGCATTTCTGAACACAAAAAAACCCTTGTATCTATAAAAAAATCACCTTTCTTTTAAGGTGACAAAAAAAGAGAATTTAAATTATACCAAATAAACCACTATGAAAAAGTCAAGTAAGTTTTTCCCTATGTGTGGCATTGTTATAACACAATCAGTTGGACACTGATAACTACTTATCATATCCATGGCTAATTTCATATTCTCATACAGTAATAATCGTATCATGATCACACTAACTACTGTGTTGCCAAGGCTGCAGGGAAATGATAACCTGCCTGAAAGTAAAACCTTCAGAAGTGGTGTAAAAGAAAGAAACCAAACTGGAAACTTTCCCATTAGTCCCCAGCTGTAGGTGAGGGTCTCTTTGCCTAAACCTGGCTGTGGACACAGCCAGAGCAGTGAGGATGAGGGAGATGGGGTCTCCTGCTGCCAGCACCTCAGGCTGGTCTGTCCTTTAAGATTTCTTTTTCAAAGCCTGTTTTGCAGAGCAAGTTTCAATGTGTCTCTCCCCCTGATGCCTCAGGTAACCTAGACCCTCTCTTCCCATCCTGTTCTATTTCCCTTTTCCCCCTCGTTTTCACAGAGACTTCAGCTGTCCTTTGGCCAACCCAGTTATAGGGAAACCACCCTTCTTAGTCATGATTAAGCATAGTCAGTGACTTAAAACAAGAGAACGAGTCCTGCACTCAACTTTCTCCAAGATTTTTTTTTAAAAAGGCTGTATAAATGGTCACTCTATTTTCATTCCCCTTTGATCTTTCTGTAGCAGAAATAAGTTGTATCCCCTCTTTATTTTAAAAGTGCTTTTGAGCTGTTCATCATTATTCCTGCTTTGGACATGAGCTACCACCGATACAGGTGTGTGCAAATTGTGATAGAATAGAATATTTCAGTTTGAAGGGACCTACAGTGACCACTTAGTCCACCTAGGCTGCTCTTATATGATGGACTGCTTTTGCTCAGCTCAGGGGCAGGAGACTTTTACGTCTCATCCACCAGGTGTTCCTGCTGCCTGGGAGACACTTTCCTGTGATTCTTCAGCATGGTTTGACCTCTGGTATGTGACAGGTGAAAGGCAATGACTGATCTGAGGCCTGGATCTGATTTGGTGATTCTGCTAATGAAGTAGCCTGTGGACAGGCAACAGCCTTCATTAGCTGTCCATTTTTTTCCCTGCAGCAACTGCTGTGTTTTAGGCTCACAGCTAGAGTTATGCAGGATTGTGGGATGGAGTCTGCAAAGAGGAAATACTGAGCTCGCTAAGGCACCAGGTTGCCTTCTCATCACAAGTTTTGTACTAAGTAATGATATAATTACTTACCATAATGATTTTTATTTTAAAAATATATGATATCATTTATCAACTGCAAACTAATTTCACTTTTTCTGTCCTATGAATTTAAGATGCATGTAAGACTGATCATGCTCTAAGTGAAACCAAGTCCTATTTTTACTTAGCCAAAAGAGTATTTGCAGTATGTTAAAGCCATAGGTGCATTTCTTACTGTTCCAAGCCTTTTGCATTTCAGTTGCCAAATGCAAATATAAAAGTGCAATGAAGTGCACTTCTGAGATTTTTAAGCTTCTGGTGTGGAATTGAGTTTCTTTTTTTTAAATGAAACTTTATTAAAGTTAAGACTTAATAAGTCTTAGACTTAAAGCAGTTTAATGATGTGATAAAAAAAAATAAATCTCCCTAGTTAGCATTCTCTTTGTTTGGCTGCTGTAGATACAGAGCTGCCATCTTTTGCCTTGCACAGGTCTCTGGAAGGACAGGGACAATATTCCTAAGATTTAAGAAGAAGACCAGAGTATTTTAGCACTATCACAGTAAAGAGGAGGAGTGTGTGAAGTTATTGAAACAACGAGGCTTGGTACCTCTAAAGCCTTAACCCTTTTTTTTATCCCAGGGGCAGTGAAGGGAAGTGACAGTATAGCTTAAGACATTTTTCCCCCATCAGCAACCCCCATTCCTGGCTGGGACCATATTTCCAAGCTCATTCTGGTGCCTAAGTAATTTGTGTCTCCATACCTAGGGAGGGATGAGGCCCTGTCAGGGATGAGGCTGACAATTGGTTTCTCTTTGAGGTGCAGAGATGGGGACACCTGTTAATGAGAAAGTTGACCAAGGACACCAGCCCAACTGACACCAACTATTTAGCAGCTGTCAGGCAGTAATGACTCCCAGCCACTCCCATCTCTCCTGGGTTTGAGCAAGTAACCCAGAGACAAAGGCCTCGTATCTCATTACTGCCTCTCCCTTGAGCCAGCCCACTCTATTCTAGC
>VZUA01060767.1:26249-39706 GCA_013401035.1 Horornis vulcanius | reverse complement strand
CAACCCAAACCATTCCATGATTCCTTTGAATGCTTTGCCAAGATGTCCCTTTCTCACTGAGACAAATGGAAGAAGATGGAAATAATGTTTAAGGAACATTTATCCACAGTTCATCAAGGTGAGGGATAACTGATCTAATCCTCACTCATTTCTGTGCTTTTCCATCACCTCCAGAATACCAAATTATCCAGAACAAGGTGCTCCACTAAATATCCATTCAAGGCTAACTGAACTGATCCAGCTGTGGCTATGAGACCCGAAGCCAAGCAGCGACTGGCAGGGAAAACCTTGGGATTACCATCATGGCATGTTCATAATGTGCATTAAAACTGAGATCTTCATAGTCCAACACATCCAACATCACTTTTTGCAGTCACAGCTTTGACCATTTCACTGGGGGTGGTTGCACGGCATTTACACAGAGCATCACACCCCAGGTATCGACAGTGGAGGCTGCCAGGTTCGATCATATTTTGGGGTTTTTTTGCAGATTTTCTCCCCTTTTTTCACCTTGCCTGCTCTGTGTCCCACCCCAAAGAGCTGAAAAGCTGCTGTAGGTCTGGGCAGAGCCCAGGAGAGGCTGGGAGGGCGTACGGAAGCTGCGAGGAGCAGGAAGCAAACTCTGGGGTTAGCAGCTGAAGAATGCTGCTATGGAATTGGCCAGACAGACATTCCCCAGAGTTTTCCCGTGGGTAAAAGGCAGATCATAGCTCTTCCTTCCCATGAAAGGCACTTTGATCTCCCTGGATGAAATGCTTTATGTATTTGGGGAGTTGAGTGTAATTGGCTGGGATGGGTCAAGGCTCTTCCCCATCCCCAGAGCTCCTCTGTGCTGCTGTTTGTTCTGAGAGCCTCACACAGCACACGAGTGCACCGCAGATCAAGAGGAGCATATTTATGGCTTTGGGAAAATCTCTGAAGGGATCAGTGAAAATCCTCCCCCTGCATTATGAAAAGCATTTTGTGTGGCTGCTCTGCTCTGCCCTGCTGGGAGTCCAGCCCGTGTCCTCAGAAGCTGCCTGACATGTCCAATTATGAATTGCTCAGCAGTGGCTGCACCAGGGCTCAGCAGAGTCTGCTGGGATTTATTCTCAGATATTTGGGCTGAACATCCTGTCAGCCCTGCTGTCACCACTGAGGGTTGCCAGCCCAGCAAGGCAGTGGTGTGGCACCAGTGTGACAGCAGAGCAGAACATTTCTCATCTACACGGAGATGCACAGCCCTTACATCAGCATTTAGGCCGAGAAACTCTTCTTTTCTCAGCTCTCCGTGAATTATGACATTTATTCACAACTCTTGTTTTGGTGTGGAAAGCAGGGTAAACAAGGCTGTATCTGTAATGTCACTTATTTTGTTAATGGAATAGAGGAAGGAAAACATTCCTGGCATTATGGTTTTATCAGCTTATAAACATGTGGTAGAAGCCTACATGCCTTAGAATAACAGCAGGAACAAGAGTGGGAAAGGAAACACTGGGATCTGGATGCTTTAGTAAAGACAACCAGCAGCACAGCCCATTGTGTGACCTCACTGCTTTTCCTAATCCTCACCTCAGCAAAACACTATTCAAGATTCTTAAACCCGATTTTATAATTATTTTTTTCATTCTTTATCAAGCAATTACCTAGCCCTCTCTCAAAGGACATTTGGGAGCGACAGCAAAAGCAACAAACAGTGGAATTTCCTGCGCTAAATCCAAAGGGGAGGTTTGAAGGTTAAAAAAGGTTATTCAAAAGGTATCAAGTGTGCAAAATCTGTGGCATTTTGCAGAAGGAAAAAATCGTGAGCCGTCATCTGGATGTCCTTCTGCAAACCCACTTGTAACACCTACAGCAGCCAGAAGTCCCTTGCCAGCCTCTGATGTCCCAAGGGCTGTGACAAGGACTTCAGCCATGAGCCCTCTCCAGGTTTCTTGTGCCCAGGGTCATTTCTGGGCTTCTCTGACCAAAACATTTGGTGTCAGCACTTCAGACACGCTGCCCCATGCTCGACCACCAAGAAATGGAAGAGGACATCCCAGCTGAGAATGTGCACTCCTGCTTTCCCTTCCTTATCTCTCCTGGAAAACGGGGTAAAAACGTGACATGCTGGGACGTGTCAGATCTGCATCTCCACCCCCGCCCTGTGGATGAAGGAAAGAAAAGGTCATTCAGCACTCAGCATATTTGGAAAGTCTCTGGTGCACAGAGCAGACACCTCCAGATGTCTCCATCAGTGACGTTATTTATAAGAGGACCAAGCAGCTCGTTAGGCTAATTGCTCCTGGAGGGATTTAACTCCACTGAGGGAGCCTGAACAGGGCTCAACTGTTCCAGAGCATTTGCTGCCACTCCTCCCTTTGATTTACACCTCTCGTAAAATTTTATGGCCAGATTAGAATGAACTTCACTTGCACTGTGTCTTAATAAAAGGGTTTTTTTTATGCTGAAGAAAAGCAAAAATCAATGCGGTAACTAATTACAGCTTTAATGAGGAGAGGAAAATACCTCAAAAAGGGGGGGGCCCAAAAAGCACCCCCAGGACAGATCCCTTTGGGGACTTTGTTTCAGACACCTAAGCTTGGAGGCTTTTGGGAGAGCAACGATAAAAAAAGTCACATTTTAGGGCAAAGCAATTTTGGATGGAGAAAGAGCAATGGGAGTTTTTATGGCAGATGTGAGGGAGTTGGGGTTCCAGTAAATGGGAGAAGGGAGTGAGCAGTTATCAGTCACTCTGGCTGGAATGTCTTGGAGTTATTTGGCTGCTGAGCACGTTCTTATGGAGGGAAAAGTCCACTTTTCAAATAATCAGTTGCTTTGCAGAGATAATTTGGCCATACAGTGCATTTCTGTTGATAAATTACAGAGCTCCCTGGGCTACACTTTGCTTCACCAACTGTAAGGCTACAACATAAATCCAAACAGAAAAAAAAAAAGACTTTTTTTTTCTTCCTTTCTTTCTGCCAGTGAAATACAATGTCATTGAAAATGGCCTTTATAGCTATGCTATGAACACATGAAAAATTGCAAGAAGGAAGGAGAATAAATAAGCACAATAAAATATTTACCATCCTAGACATCAGTAGCCAGGGGCAGATTGATGGGAAATGCTCAATTTGGGGCTGACAGCCTCTAAATGACCTCTTTACAAGGCCTGAATCCTGAAATTCAACGTGCAGGGAGCTCCAGGGGGACGTGCAAGGCTTTGGGGGGAGCATTTTGCCGTGACAGCAGCAGGAATTACAGGTGTTCCCTCCTTCCAGATGCTGGGAGAGAGAGCAGCTCATCCCAACGAGGCTCCAGCTGCCCCCCTTCATGCAGATCATATGCTGCATTTCACTTCTGGCCAAGGCTCACCTCCATTTATTGCTTTTTTGGCTCCAAATAAATGCTTTTGGGCTGCAGAAGCACTTCCCAAGATGGATTTTTCCACCGAGGAAGGAGCTGCAAGTGAAGGACCACTTCATATGGTCAAAGCGTGGGGCTTGGGAGATTTATTTTAAATTAAATAAGTTATTCCATGTGTCCTGGACACAGGCTTGCTATAAAGTAATTTGAAATCCTGGGAGAAAACTCCCGACAGTCAATTTTTTTCAGTCCTTGGAGCTGAAATACCCTACCAGTAGTTCATCACCTGGCAAATAAACCTGCCAGCTCCAAACTTTATTAATCTTTTGTTGTACCCTGCTTGAACTTTTCCCAACTGAACTCAGGAGTGCTCTAATTCTCCACCCACTGGTACCAAAAGAAACAAGTAGAGGACAAAAGGAGAGTGATGAAGGCTTCACCTCTGCCCCCTCCACTGCAGCAACATGAACTTCCAGTAATTTGGAAGCATCCCTACTTCTAAGCCCAGTTTCTGGAATTAGGAAATAGCCAGACCAATCCCTTCCTTGATGTGATTTTTTTTTAATCATTATTTTTGGCCAGGACAGGGAATTTTTTTTTACAGTGATTTCTCAAACTGTGATTCCAGAGTCATAATTAACAATTTTTCTCATCATCTACACGCTCTGACACCTCCAAAACCTTGCTTTATGAGGTGCCTGTCTTCCACCTTCTAAACGTTAATGTTTTAGCCTTGAAGAAAGAAGTGAAAGGGAAAGAGATGACAAGAACTCCACAGAAAAAAAGGAACAGATGTTCCTGAGATCATAGCAAAACAAGCCACACACTTAATAGGAACAAACTGTGATGTACAACAGGTTATTTTTCTAACCTCTCTAAAATTACCTATTTGACTGATTTCTGAGGTGCAAAAAGAGGCATAAAGCCTTCCCTCCTGTCAAAGTACCTTTGTCTGGAGTAATTTAGAAGCTCCCTGTTTCAGCACCTCGAGACCACGAGAGCACAGACAGATTTAAGGCATCTTTGGGTTTGTGCAAGGCTCACAAGAATGTGGCTCTTAATCCCACTGTAACTGGAGAAGTGTTTATAGAGGTTCAGTTAAAATCCAAAGCTCTGAGTCAGTGCTTTTCCCTAAAGAAATGCACCCAGAAATCAGCTTGGCTCATCCAGAGGTGGTTTGGGATGCAAGGAGGGACACAGCACCTGCACCTGTTGGGGGGCAGCTCAAAGGCACAAGTGCAGAGCAATAATGAGGTTAGAAATTAGGGAATTATTAGGGAATTAGGGAATTAGGGAGTGGGAATCTCACAGCTGCAGGAGGGGGCTGATAAAATCAGCACATCAGGCTTGCAGCACCCCAGCCTTGTTCAGTGACACATCCCAAATTGGGACATGCATGTCATAAATACTGGTGGAATAATTTTATATTCATGTACCCACTCTGCAGAAAAATTTGTTGCAGCAATAAGTGTAAGAACTGCCTCAGAAAGGAGAAATTCTTCTTTAAATTCTATTAAAGACTCCTCCACTGTCAGCCAAAGCAGGGATTATAAAAATATCAGGATGTGCACCCCGATTTCACTATTTTCTGAACTAGAATGGTGATACTATTCCAATTATAAGGTATCTTTCCCTAATTTCTGCTCTCCACACTTTCCACTTAACTAGTTTGGGGTTTTTTTTTTACATATTTTAAGTATGTTTAATTTTCAGTAATTAATGGCAAGATCCATCTAGGTAGGCAATACCCTGTAGGCTGCCTTGGGCCAGTGACTGTTGTGGATGCTGTGGTGAACAAGGCACCTACAAGGGAATGATGAGGAACTCAGATCCCTTTCTAAACTGGATTACCAGACCCTGGCTTTCCTTCAGACAAGGGAAAATCGTGTTTGTTCCACTTATTTCATTGACCATTAATGCTATTCCTAGAGGACACCTCATTTAAATGTGCTTTCTCCTGCTCCTTCCACTTCATGTTTTACACAGCCAAGGACAAAACTATCAAATCAGTGCAGTTTCCTGTAACAGGTTTTTCCCACGTTTTAATGACTATAACAATCAGAGAGTTCAGAAATAGACAGCTTTTATTTCAAAAACAAATCTGAGAGAAGAGAGGAGCTGCTAAGTCGGGTCAGTGATGCACAGAGCCTGAGGTCCTGGTCGTCAAGGTGGGGAGCAGCTGGAAGTTCAGGAAAAACACCAAAGGACAGAGCATGGAGTGATCCCTCCCAGTGCACTCCTCCTGCAATCAGACTTCCTTCCAGTCGCCTCCAGACCACCCTGGTTAGCAACCACTGCAAGCTGCACTAATAAAAATACATCTCATTTCTCTCCAAATCCTTTTATACCCTTGACCTCCCCAGCATCCTGTGACAAGCTCTGCACTCAAACCAGTGCTGTTTTTTGCAGGGAATTACATTTTTTTTTGGAAAGCTGCTGCTTGCTAACGTTGCTGGGATGAGCCTGTAGATGATCATGGGGGAGAGGCATCGGTGGCAGGGTCAGCTCCTTCTGTTTTGGAACCGAGCTGCAGATTTGGAACCGGCTGGGCGGCCTCGTCCCTGCGGGAAGAGCAGCGATGCTGAGTTGTTGTCTGGTGGCAAAGAGGAAGGACAACACCCCCCACCCTTTCATTTCTCCCAGGGGGGTGATCTGGGAGCAGATATGAGGTGGAGCTGATGGGAATTGTGTCAGCACTGCCAAATGGAGCCTCCCTGGGGCGGCTCCAGGGCTGGCCGGGGCTCTCCGTGCCTGCCCCGTTTTTGGGTTCTATCCCAGGCTTTGTCATTTCCTCCACCAGGCAGGTTTGGACAGCCCGAGAGGGCAGGGAGCAGGAGCTGCAGGTTCAAGTTCAACCAGCAGGTATTCTGCACTTTTGGCCTGTTTTATGTGCTTTAAATACGTCTGGTCTTCAGAAGGAGCTGAGCTCTCCGTCTCCTGGAAGTCATTTACGGCATTTCCTCCGACAGCCAAGGATTGGTGTTTATTTTAAAAAGCAAACAAAATGTCAGCAACAAAATTGGCCTTTTTCTTTCATGAGAGCAAAGACTCCATATGGAAAAGGCTTCAGGGAAAGAGTGACAATCGTGGCAGGAGGAGCAGCACTTCACTGAGAAGGGAAGCACATTCTTTGTGGATATAATTTTGCCCCTAGCGGAGCCACTCCTGAGGGGATTTTCTGAACATTTATCTGTTCAGATAAATCCTGTCCACAAAAACCCTTGAGTGAGCAAGTTTCACCCTGCAAATTGCCTCTGTTTGGGTGAGGACTTTTTATTTCTTTAATGGGACAGATTTTCTAAATAAGAGAGTGTCCAGAATGGACCATCCTACAACTCATAAACCTATATGAAGAGCTATATAAAACCAATATAACAAATAAACTGTTACACCCATGAAGTGCTTGTGCAATTATTCCTTTTCAAATAATATATGGAATTCTTGTCAACTTAATAAACATATTACGCACCAAATGAGAAACTTTTTTTACAATAGGTAAAAAAAAAATATTAATGCATTTATGCTTCAAATATTTATGGAGTTGTAACCATACAAGTCAATGTAGGAGGATGGGAGTTTTTTACGTCTTCTTGCCTGTTATTATTTTACCTGTAATAAAATTCAACCAGGCCCCAGCCTGGTGTTGACCCATTGAGTTGGAAATCTGCAATGCACTCGTGGAAAACTCCACTCCCTGTCAGGCCATTGTACACCACAGGACAGGCCTGCTTATCCAGAGCTGCAGAAACATCAAAGCTCTTGCCACCTTGGAAGAGAATAAAAAAGGATAATGATACCAACTGTCAGTAGTATTTTATCTCAAAAACATCCCAATATCTATTATTTTTGTGTGTATGGTTTTTATGCCTTTCTGAGGAGTGATAGTTCTGTCTGCTTCGTAAATCAAGTAAACTGATCGACCACATTTCCAGCTGAATCCACCTCAGAACAGATGTTTTGATGTACCCCCCAAAAAGTGGAAATCACTATTTTATGTGGATTAGCACAAGCCACAGTCACCACAAACAGAATCTGTAACTCTCCCTCTGGAATCTGTGGCCCTGATCCTGCAGTGGACACATCTCACCCAGCACACAGCACACCTGTAATTCAATTTAAGCAGGGAAGTGCCCATGGCAGTGGGGTTGGAACCAGCTAAACCATGATTTCATGGTCCTGGGTAGATTTCTCAGGGTGTAAGATGATGCATTCCCCAGGATCCCATGGATTCCTGCACTAAAGGAGCTGCATGCCAAGAAATGGAGGCAGATGTAGCTGGGCTGTGTTGAGCTTACCAGCAGTAAAACTGACTCCATACTCATCCTGGATAATCCCATCCTCAGCCAGCTCAGCCAGAGAGGCGTTGGACCACTCAATGCCAGCCTTCCTCCCATCAGGAAAAAACACATAACCTACAGTGAGGCTGAAGGGGAGAGGAATGGAGCAGGTTTAAAGCTCAGCCAAAACTCAAATGCACCACAATAATGGCAGAGGGAATTGGGACTGCTCTGCCTGGAGAAGAGAAGGCTCTGGGGACTGCCAAGAGAGCTGGAGAGGGACTTTGGGAAAGGGCATGGAGTGCCAGGATAAGGGGAAATGCTTCCCACTGCCACAGGGCAGGGTTAGATGGGATATTGGGAAGAAATTCTTCCCTGTGAGGGTGCTGAAGCCCTGGCACAGGTTTCCCAGAGAAGCTGTGGCTGCTCCATCCCTGGCAGGTCCCAGACCAGGCTGGATGGGGCTTGGAGCAACCTTGGGGCCATGAACATTGGTCTTTAATCCTCTGGATGCAGAGAACAGCAGTCAGCAAGGCAGGGCTCCCTGAGGAATGCAGACTACAGTCAGACACACCTTCCCAAACAGCTGGAAGTGCCCAATTTGCACCTCTAAATCATCCAGACAGACAGGCAGCTCTGCCAGCCCTCAGCAGCTGAGGGGAAAGGAAGCTGTCCTTGTGACTAACTGCAAATGAAAAACTGGGAGTAGGGAGTATGAGGGTGTGGATGGAAATTGGGCTGCACAGGTTCAAAGCAAGAATTTGCACACAGATGTCCTGCAGAGCAGCTTTTGCCACCTCTGAGTGTTTTTAGCAACATGAAGTTCTTTGGTCACTTACTGAGTTGTGGTAGCTGGCATGTTGATAACTGTTAAATGTGCTGCAGTCCCATCCTGCAAGAGAGAGAAAGAAAAAGCAGCCAAAGTTGTGCAGATTCATTTCTGAGAATCCTTCACTGGCTGCACCAAGAAGACACTGCAAAGAACTCAGCTCATGCAATGTGCTGTGGTTTCATACTTTAAAATCCTCTCACTACATCTTCTGTGAAAATCTGGCTGCAAACAAATCCAGGAATATAAACCAAACACATTCAGGACAAATTAAGGACAATGGGAACAACTGAAACTCCACATCAAGAGGACACAGGAGGGAAACAAAGCCTGGTGTACTTTGACTTCTAACCTGTATTAATCTATGTCTGGGAGCAGGAGATTGGGAAAATGTTAAGAAGGAACTGGAATCTCCTGGTTTTACTAATTTCTCTTCCATCCTTAGGTCTGGACTCTTCACGCTCCACTTGGGCTGCTCTGAGGCAAATTTAAGCCTCCTCTGATGCTACAAATGTTGAGACACTCAGGGTAAGAGGACTCCAAACTTCAATCTGCAATAAACTTCTTAATGAAGTCAGCTGGCTTTTAATTAGGGGCAGAACAGCCACAGTCACTTTGAGTCTTTGAACAACTGAAGAACAGGGAGAGCTTGGTTATACACATCCTGGTGCCAAAGCTCAGTAAAAGGTACACAGGCACATGATAAATCAGGATCTGCACAGAAGTGGGATTTTCCAAGCTGGGAAAAGAACTTTTATTCTGAGTTCAGCCTAAACCCCTGTAACACTGCCTATAATAGAGAGTTTTGATTTATGTCTGGCTTGGCAAAGGAAATGCCTTTTCAGGAGCATCTGCTGGGCTCGGCTGGCAGCTGGCAGGGGCAGCCCTCAGCATGTCCCTGGGCTGAGTGCTGCCAGCAGCCACAGCACTGCCTCTCCCCCACAAAGCCAAGCAGAGAATTATGGCTCAGCACAGGCAGAAATATTTGCTGACTGCTGTCACAAAGGCTTAGAGTGCTTCAAACACCTCAGGCTTCCCATTAATGGCAATCAGCACTGCAGCAACTCCACGGAGGGCTGGGTACTTGCAGCAGCTGAGAATCTCTCCTGTAAAGCTGCCTGAATAATTTTTCTTGAAAAAGCCAAACTGGTTCAAGTTATCAAACAAGTTTTGCTTCAATCAGCGTAGCAAAATCTCAGTTTTTACACACACAGCTCTGCTTTTGAGAGCTGTTCCCAACACTGATCTGGGCTAATGGTGCCACTCGTGAGCACTTCTGATTGTGCACCATGGATGCACCCAAATCCTTATTTCTGGATGCTTAAATATGCCTGAAAAGCTCAGAAAAAATTTTCAGGTTAAGCAGCACATTGCCATGTTAATACCTACTTCAAAGCGTGCCAAAATCATGACATAACGGGAAATCTCAGCCCAGTTCCGGACACCTGCAAAAAAGGAACAAAATCTCCCAAGCTGAATTCCTGGGAAATGTGAACTAACAGGACCTGAATTCCCAATAACTCTTTTGGATAAAGAAATATCAAGTAACTGATAATGTGGTAAGCAATGTATGTCCCCAAAGCAGTGATGGAATTTCCTCTGGAATGTCTTAACTTCATGCCCAGTATGGAACTGGTTATTTTAACAGATAATCCTTAATCTCACTGCCCTGCCAGTGCCAGCTACAGGGCAGGTATTCCCGAGGGAGGGAATTCTTTCCAGGGCTGTTACCATAGGAGTGGCTCCGAATGCCTTTGAGGGAAAGTTCAGCTTTCCCATAATTTCCTATTTCAATCTCTCCAAGGGACTGGCCCCACTGCTCGTGTCGGAAATGCTGCTCCCTTTGTCTGGAAGAAAGAAAGGAGTGGATCAGCACAGGCAGGATCTCCTCAAAAAACCTCAGTGCCAATCTGATGGCTTTATCTCCCCAAATGAAGGAAATTTCAGAGCATCTGGACCATGGCTATCCCAGATTTTACACATCACTTCTACATTCCCACTTTCTGTTACATAATGACACACCTGAGAACGAAAAACCAGAAAATTCTCACCCTGAATATAAAATCACCCTTTGTTTGAAGAAATGCTGGGCTGCCAAACAGCTGCTGCTTAGAACTCAGCAGGTATCACCAAATCCCACACATTATTGATATACATATTTTCTGCTTCTATTTAGACAACACACAATTGATTCTCATCTTTTTAGCTCTCCAGAACTTGTATAGTATTTAAAACACCCACTTTAGCTCCTTTCTCACAGGATTATACTCCTTTTCTTAGCTATAGCTGGACCATTGACTTTGGAAGCTGCCTAAATCAATGAAAAAAAAGAAAGAAAAAGGAATACTGCTGATGCTGAAGGTTTCACTCAGAGATCAGGAAGATCCCACCTGTGTGCAGGGTCCCCCAGGTGTGGTGTGGCATTGAAACCAGGAGCCATGTCCTTTAATAGAGCACTTCAAATTCAGCCTACCTTCTAAAATCAACTATAACACACAGCAGACCTTGAAGAGAACTGTAAAAAAACCTTATTATTAACCACAGAAGACATTAATCTTGCCCCTCACTTTTTGACCCTCTGGAAGAGCTTGATGGTCCAGGGCTCCCGGGCTAAAGCACGAGCAAATGTGCTGGGGTTGCTGTCAACATTAAAGTTAAAAACATCTGTGGAGTTCTCCCACCTAGAAAAAGAGAGAGGGGGGGAAAAAGACATTATTAACATTCAGCTCAATGTGCACTTGCTACTTTGACAGAGGAAATCCTTGTATTTTATTGGAAAATTCTGATTTTTGCCATTTTAAATGAGCCATGAGCTTACTGTACATCCCAAAGCAAAGATGAAAATCTTACTGCAAAGAGAATTTAACTGGTACAAGCTCTCCTTCCTCTTCACTCCACTGCTGTCTGTAGGATCCTTTCCTGCAAGGCAAAGCACTATAATTTTACATCACTCCTAAACAAACAACAAAATGCTTCTTACATGTTTGGAATTGGGTGGAATAAAGAAATCTATAATACTATATAACCCACCAGATATATTTTCATTCCTTAAATATCAAAGTGTCTTACCAAACAGCTTTTGGTTCAAGCTGGTTAAATTTAAGATAAATTAAATCTATTTCCAGATAGTGCTGAAAAAGCCTTGGTTTTATGTGTAGATAAATGAAATTAGGGAGTGCTGCAATACCTGAGTAATCCATCAAAATTTATTTTCCAGCACATTTGGGGCTCCAAGTATTCCATAGTGAGTCCTCCTCCACTCCAGACTTCTTTGGATTCATCTCTCACCATCATGTTTGGATGCTGTGGGTGCTAAAAAGAGGAAACATTTCAGGAAAATATTTGCTTGATTCAGTTGTGAGGACGCCTCAAAGCAGTCTTGTTATACTAAATATTACTAAAAACCCAAAATAATGCACGTCAATCCTCTCTCTTTTTTTCTATATTCTCCAAATAGGATTTCTCCTGCTTTTTGTGGTCATGGCTACTTAGTGAAACAGATTTGTGAACATAAAGAGAGTTGAGTGCAAAGGGATTTATGTCAGTTCTTCTCTCCTTCTTTACTATGTAGCCAGCTCTTAACAAAACAAGAAAATCTGCAGGCAAAAATCTGATTAATAATACCTGATTAAGCTTTCTTTTCAGCAAGAATGAAGCAGATGTGCATAAAACTCCCTAAAAGCTTTCCTTTCTCTTTTAAAGAGGCAATTCCAAATGTTTTTTATAGCCTTAAAATTAAAAAAAAAGGGGGAAAAAAACCCATAAGCAGAAAATGGAACTCATTAACCATGTGCTGCACCTGATTGGAAAGACTGGATGATCAAATTCTTCCTGGGGGATTTAATTGGCCACTTTTTAGAAACTATTCTGTTTTGTGCAGATTAAGGGAAAGGGGAATGAGTGTCAGATGCTACTGAGAATGGGACATACCCAGTACTCTGACCAGCTCTACCCCTGCCAGGAGAGCACGGTGTCTCACTGGTGTGAAGAGGCAAAGAACATAAATTTTGGCTCGGGATCCTATCACAGGTTCAAGAAAGGAGTTAAGCACTGCTCCTGAACATCATCCCACATCCAGCACTTACTTCAAACTCGCCTATCCCGTCCAGCCTCAGGAAGAGCCACATCTCACAGAGGCCAGCGGGACGCCTGGCGAGGCGAGCGATCACAAAAGTCCTGTTGGTCTCTGCAAAGCCGGTGAAGTACAAGGAATCCAGTGCCTGGGGAAAGGGAAATGGAATTCAGCTCCAGCTGGAGGCAGGAAAGGGAGGGGAGAAGGTCAGCGATCCTTTGTTTTCCGTAGGCTTCTGCTCAGGGATCAGATTTTACTTTCACTTTTTGTATTTCATAGCAGGCACCCCGAGAACAGCCAGAGAGTTCTGCAAGCAGCAGTGAATCCTCAGCCTAAAGACAGGAGAGATCATAAAAATGGGGTTGGGCAGTGAGTGGTGCCAGGCACCAGGATGCAGGGAACGAGAGAACCTGAGGCATTGCCAGGGGGACGCAAGGTACTGGAATGCAGAGGATGCAGCGGGGATGGAGCTGGTGTAGGTCCAGTGAAGTATCAGTCCAAAGGAGAAAAGGTGTTCTGAGGGAACGCGGGGATGCCGGGGATGGGAGTTCCAAGACTAGGGGAACTCGGGGATGCTCGGGATGGCAGTTCCAAGACTGGGGGAACGCGGGGATGCAGTGCCAGGGAAACAGGGAGATGGGAGTGCCAGGGATGGGGGACACAGAGCTCTGCCAGGATATGAGAACAGAGTGTGGCAGAGGCGGGTCCCAGGGAAGGGGGTCTCAGCACCGGGAGTCCCGGGCCACTCACGTGGGAGTCGGCGCGGAGCGGGCGCGGCCGGCGCGGCTCGGCGGTGCCAGCGGCCGCCCGCTGCCTGCAGGCGCCGAGGCAGAGCAGGAGGCAGNGTCCGGCCCCGAGCAGCGCCAGCAGCGCCGCGGCCACCAGCGCCAGCAGCGCCGGCAGCGCCGGCATCGCGGCTGCGGAGCGCGGCTGCGGAGCGATGCGGGTGCGG
>VZUA01060767.1:1902-21841 GCA_013401035.1 Horornis vulcanius | reverse complement strand
CGGTGGCGGCGGGCGCGGAGCTCCAGCGGCCGGGGCCCGGCCCCAGCGCCCCACCGCGCCGAGGGCAGCGGGGCCGCCGCCGCCTCTGCTGCTGCTGCTGCTGCTGCTGCTGAGGTAAATCCGCTCGCCGTCCCTCCCCGCGCCCGGCGGGTCCCTGCGGGAGGGAGCGCGGTGGCCCCGGGAAGGGCGAGCGGGGAAGGTTAGCGGGGATGAGCCGCCTCAGGCCGCTGCTGTTTGGGCGCAGCTCATGGGCTGTTTCTGCGTTTGCTGTCGCTTTCCGCGTTGTTTACACTCCCCCCCAAAAAATTAAAAATTCTCCATCAGCAGCTGTGGGAAGAAGCCCGGAGGTGTCCCTGTGCCCCAGCGCGGGTGTTGCGGAGCCCGAGGTGCCGCCGTGGGAAGCGGGAAGGGCAGCGAGCAGCTCCCGTTTGACTCCCACCTTTCCGGCCATGCCCTGGGGCTTGCTCCGGGGGGTTTCCCTTATTTATGTGGTTCTTATTTTCCTCATTTCCAGGAGGGGAGAGCAGCGCTTGCAGGAAGTGGGAATGCAAATAGCTCTCAAGTGAGAGGGTGGGTTCGTGCAGCACAGTGTGTGTGAGCTGTGCCATAAAAAAAAGGGATTGGGAAATCACTGACTACTTTTTGTGCTGAAAATCCTCTCGTATGATGGTATCAGGATGCAGAATTACAGTGATGTAACTGTTTGCTTTGCTGGAGACATAATTAGGTTGAAGTCGCCGTGACTGTTCACATTAACAGACTTAAATTAGCTCTTTTGAAGTGAATGCTCTCTGACTTTGAAAATTTACAGATAAAAAGGAGCCGTGCTGGTTCATTAGGAGATGAAACTGATGTGAAATTTTAGCGGTTTGAGATGAGAGTTAAATAGCTGAGGTCTCTCTGTGGCTGAAAGAAATTGGTAATACTTTTATCTCTCTAAAGCTTCTTGGCTTTCCTTCAGCATAGTGTATTTTGTATCATACAGATCTGAAGGATTCTCTTTTATGCCTTTTACGAGGACGGAGAACTTTTAAGGAAAATGAATTGATGGAATTTTGCACTGGTTGAATGGCTGAACATGAAGAACATAGAGAAAATGTGAGGATTTATGTGTCTGATATGAGGAATAATTGAAACAAAGGCTTGAACGTTCATCTAATGAATATTGGAAGTGAGAACAATTTGACCAAGAGCATTTTTTTTTTTTTTTTTTGGAACTTGGGAGGAAGAATCACATGGACGTGGATGTGGATATAATAGCTGACATAAAAATGTGCTTGCCAGCTTGGTATCACAGAGCAATCACTGTATGTTATACCTGAGCTCTCTTCAACTGTGAGGATAGAGTGTGCACTGACGAATGCAAAAATTAGAAATAAAAAATTCACTCTCTTAAGTAGGATGTGATTCATGCAATTGCTGTTGGCAAAGAGGTAAAACTTTCAGCTTCCACATGCAGATGTTGATATTGGTGTGAACCTGCGGCCTTGTGGAGTCTAATCTGAATTTGAGCCTGTGGCCCTGTTCCAGAAGAGGCAGAAATCAAAGCCCAGCCACAGATTGTGTTTGTGTCCTTCTCAGGTGAAGGTTGTTTAATCCAGGAGCGTTTTGTCCTTGCTGCTGTACCCCAGTGACCTCTTGGAGGATCAGATAGTCTGTTTGGTTCCTTGCTGGGCAGCAAAGTCATGTGTAATGTATTTTCTTTGACTTTCACATCTCAGGGTGAAAGATGTGTCATTGAAAAGTTATCCTGAACATCTCTGCTGTTACTTTGTGCTTATGGAAGAGTGATTTGGTATCACAGATCTATTCCATGTCTGATAGCAAAGCTTGTAATACTTTGTACAAATATGTGTTCAGAATATGCGCATTGAGGTGTTTTCTTGCATTTTTAATAACTTCTTTCACCGTGAATTCTAGTTTCTGGGTTTTGAGGATGTTTAGAAAGATGTTACTGGCATAAATCATAGAAGTGCTTTGGGTTGGAAGGGATCTTGGAGATCATCTTGTTCCCTCCCCTTGTGGGAGCATCTTCAGCTAGATGGGGTTGCTCAGAGCTCCATCCAACCTGGCTTGAACAATTCCAGGGATGGGGCAACCTGTGCCAGGGGCTCACCACCCTCAGAGGAAGAAATTCATTCTGTATATCTAAACTAAATTTCTTCTATTTAAGTTTGGACAAAGGCATATGTGATTGTGTGATCAACTTCTTCCACTAAAACCAGTCATTTTACAAGGCCATCTTTCTGGTGGTCATGAATTTATAATGTAACTTCTTCAAAAGTTGTTTGGATTTTTTTTTTTTTTTTTAATTCTAATAGTAGATCTGCATTTTAGGCCTGAGTTTCAGTACCAGTGAGGTACAGGTGAGATATTCCCAAGCTGAGAATTTCAAACAACCTCTAAGAGTGGAACAGGATTGGGTCAGGTTTAATATAACCACGTGTGCAAACATAACACTGGGCATGAAGCATTGAATAATTTGGTGTTATCTTCTGGTGCCAGATAAAGATTTGTAAAAGGTCAAATTAAAAATTCTTGCTTGGTGTATTAGAGGTTGAAGTGTAGTTCTTTGTACTCTAAGTATGCAACAAAGAGTAAATTTGGTTAAGACAGGCATTGAAGCAAATAAATGAAGAGTAGAGGGAAGCTGTGAGCATCTCAGTGGGATGCTGAGCTCTTTATAAAGGGAGAGCTTTCAGACCTTGATCCTCTTCCCTAGGAGGGACCAAGGTGGGGGCTCTGCAGCTGGAGAGGAGAAGGATGGGGCCAATCCCACGAGAACGCCTAAACCCATTATTCCTGCAAAGCTGCTCTGAGGGCACCCTTGCACATCAAGCAGGCTGTGATAAACACAGCTTTTGCACAGGACTGCAGCTGGGAGTAGGGGCTGACTGAACAAATCACGTCCCTGTCTCGTCAGTGAACTCTCCATGAGCAATTGCAGCTGATGACTGTGAGGTGAATATTTCACCTGCGGAGGCTGAGTGCGTCGTGCTCCATCGCTCCAGACGGGTGGGTGACACTGCACATTAATGTGAGGCACCCAACCTGTCTTTTGGATTGTCTCTGCTCAGCTGCCACCAAATGCCACGTCAGTGACAACTTCATGGGTGTGGGTTTCACAATATTGTGAAGTTTAAGAAGATTTAAAAGCTTGTTTGTAAAGCAAACCACAAAGCAATCACAGCTTCCTGCAGTGGTACAGAAGATAAGGGGGGGTGGTTTTAAACTAAAAGTGAGGCAGTTGGGATTTGATATCAGAAGTTTTTCACAATGAGGGTGGTGAAGCTCTGGGACAGAGAATCTGTGGATGCCTCTTTCCTGGAAATGTCCAAGCTCAGGTTGGATAGGGGGTTGCAGCAACCTGGGATAGTGGGAGGTGTCCCTGCCCATGGCAGGGGGTGGCACTAAGTGACATTTAAAGGTCCTTCCAACCCAATCTATTCAATAATTCTGATATGTTCATAATAAACATTTGCATTGCCATTTAGTCTTGAGTTTGTTTAAATAAGGGAAGAGACTTCTCCTTTTCAATTCCTCTTGAACTGGGAAATTCTGAAAATGGGTACTGAAGAACTCCACCAGTAATGTTGTGTTTGGAGTATATTTCTAACAAGCTGCTTTCACAAGCTTTTCAAGCAAGTGATTTCTATTTATTGTAGCACTTAAATGTAAGAATCTTTATGTTATTCTCAAAATATATTATAAGTTAACCTTGAAAATAAGAGTGATTTCCACATCACAAAATTTACTTCAAATAAATAGAGAATAAAACCAATGAAGAAGAAAACCCTAGGTACTTCTTTAGGCAGCTTTAATCAGCCAGCAATTCAGGCCCACACCTCTTCTGTTCTCTTCCCCAAATAGAAATGTAATGCAAGGTTCTGTGCAGCAATCCTGCTCCCAGTGCCATGTGGTGATTTCCAAAAGTTAACAGCTAAAAATGTCAAGCTTTCAAGTACCTGGTCTTCTAAATAAAACAGGAACTTTTTCATTGTAGCTACGTGCAGCGTGTTTCAGAGTGCTACTATTGATGTGTAATATTTGTATTTAACAGTGTTTTCCTGGTGCAGCTTTGCTAATCAGTTTGTTGGTGATGTCTTTTCAGATTACATCAGACATGACTATGTGAATAACCAGGGATAACCCAAAGGCAGGGCAGGATGTCAGAATAACATACAAAACACTTTTGAGGTATTTGTTTTGTTTTGGATTTCTTTAATTGTGCTATTTTTTTTTTTGGTTGTCTTTAAGACGTTTAAGCAAAATGAATGCAGTAATTCTGGGCCATTCCTTACTTAAAACATTCCTTAAAAGTTTTAGGAGCCCTTTTTTGATTAAGTAATAGCTGATTTACATAGTTATTTACATGATCTTTGTGTTCCAGCTGCTAATTATGTATTTTTGTGAAACTGAAATTTTCTTGACCACAAGGGGTGTTGATGTCCCAAAGTGCTATTGGACTTAATTGGCACAGATTGTAGTTTGAACATTTAGGAAGATCAGGGTAATTTGAACTGGGTGAAAAGAGGGCCTTATTTAGGTTGAATTAAGCTTTAATTACTTTTAAGGGAGATAAAATTCATTCTTTCCTAAGGTAATTTTCTATGACATCTTCATCCTTGGCTTAGCAGCTGCATTCTGGTGAGAGAGGGAAATTTTGTCCAAAAAATCCCCAATGTGTGAACAGAAAATACAGTTTAACTCCTAGAAATTGTAATAGATCCAAGCAGCAGAGCTGAATTTCAGTTTGTTCTGTTCAACAAGCAGAGAATGTGTCCTTCAGACACCTCACAGTGTCCTGGGAGCTTCCCAGCTATTTTTGCAGTTGCTCTCACATCTCTCTGCTGCATCTGCATGTATTTATTTTCATTTCTTGGATTGCTCCTGCCTGGTTCTAACATCAAAGCTTAAGGATCAGAAGGATTTCCTGGGCAAAATGTGTTATTCTGATTCCTGATAAAGAATTCTTAAAGGGTTTAGACAAACAGAGCTTCATCAAAAACCATCTCAGTGCCAGTGTCTTCACCTGGTAATGGTCACTTGGACCATTCTAGAGGGACAATCCCATATTCAAGGTCTTGGGATGGAAGTTGCAGTTCCATAATCCCTAAAGTCGTGTATAGACTGCCATTAATAAGGGGGAAAAAGGGAGACCTCTGTGTGCCTGTCATAAATCAATAGAAATGCTTTCAGGTTTCTCTCAGACATGGCCTTTAAGAGCAGGAATCAATATGATTTTTAGAACACAGTATACTTTTAAAGCAGCAGGATATTCCTGAGGCCTCATGTTTAAGCTTTAATCTGTCTCCTGTTTGTTGATAGCACTTCAGCTCTGCCATTCCATCTCTTTCCTTGGGACAGATGTCTGGAAAATAATTCTGTTTTCATGAGAACTGTTAAGGCTTCAAGTCTGGTTTTTGCTCCATGTTGGAAGGACAACAAAGCCCTAAAAGAGTTTTCATGAAATTAAATTCATTAATATGTTCTTTGAAAATCTGATTCATCTAATCCGTTGCCATGTTAATTTAACCAAAACCATTTGTCTCCCTTAACTTTGGGCTGATCTGAGACCATTTTATAAGTTATCCAATATATCTTTGTAACAGGCTTGTGGTTTTTCCAAAACAATAACATTTTTGTCAACAAATTTAGCTGCTTTCTAACTTGCTGTGTTGTTTGTGAGCAATGTATTAGGACAGCTTTATTTCCATCGTGGTTTTTCTTTCTGCTCTTCCCTCACTTGCTGCAGCAGAATAAAAACTCAACAGTCTGGTGCCATAGTTTGCTGTTTTCAGAGAGACATGAGCTGTAATTTAATGAAGATTTTGCCATTTTAGTTTGAGATGAAAGAGAGTTGAGTTTTTAACAGAAGGGGAGGAGTGGTTTATGAGCACAGCATGATGGAAATGAAAGCAGTGTAAAATCCCTTTGTCAGGCATTGAAGTTGCATGTTAGTGGGTTAACCCTGGCTGGACACCCACCAAAGCTGGTTTGTGTCTCCCCTCAGCTGGAGAGGGGAGAGAAAATATTAAAAAAAGTCTTGTGTGTTGAGATAAGAGCAGGAGAGATCGCTCAGCAATTACTGTCCTGGGGAAATCAGCTTAATTTGTTACCAATGACATCAGAGTAAAATAATTAGAAATAAAAACTAAAAACCTAAAAACAAAAAACCAACCAAAAAAAACCTAAAACCAAACAAAAAAACCTCCTAAAAACAGAACTTTAAAACATGTCCCTGCTTTGATATTCTTCTCGATGCAGTCACAGAATCACTCAGGTGTCAATCAGTAAGAATCCCAGTTCTGTTTTGAATCTTAGCATGCTTTATCTCCCAGAAACAAAAGCCCAGAGCCACCTGTACTCTGCTTCCTCATTAATGATTAATGCTGCTGCTGCTGCTGCTGATGCTGCTGCTGGTGTGTTTGTCCCTGCAGGGCGAGGCCAGCAAACCATGCAGTCATCAGGGCACCGTTTCCGCGATGTCGAGCACCACCCGCTCCTGGCCGACAATGACAGCTACGACTCCTCCTCCTCCTCGGAGGCCGACATGGCTGAGAGGGTCTGGTTCATCAGGGATGGCTGTGGCATGGTCTGTGCCATCATGACCTGGCTCCTGGTGGTCTATGCAGACTTCGTAGTGACTTTTGTCATGTTGCTGCCTTCCAAAGACTTTTGGTACTCCATGATCAACGGGGTTCTCTTTAACTGCTTGGCAGTGCTGGCTCTGTCGTCGCATCTGAGGACTATGCTGACTGATCCAGTAAGTATCCAAGAGTTCCTTGGCGTTGGATTGTCCACTCCATCTGCACAGAAGTTTGGAGAAGTGATACCAGGTCTTCTCCTTCTGGGAGGAGTAGTGTTAGAGTCAAAGTCCTCGTGTTAGAGTCAAAGTCCTCGTGTTAGAGTCAAAATCCTCCTGTTAAAGTCAAAATCCTTGTGTTAGATTCAGAACCCTCAAGGTTTTGATGATACCTGTACTTACCATCAGGATGGGATCTGTACTTCTGTTACTCCATTAATGAAACCATAAAGGAAGAGTCAATATAAAATTTATAAAAGTGTTAAACTCAAGAAAAACCAGTTAAGTATTACTCCAAGTCCTGAAGAAGCTAATAAAGTTTAGGCTTCTCTGTCCTCATTTTTCTTAATTTTTTTCATCAGATTTTCTTTTCAAAATTTGTACCTTCATCCTCTTGCATCTCTTGAAATGCTTCTTCCATTTGTGGCACATGCAAGAACTTTTAGAGGTGGATGTGCTGCAAAACCTCAGGCACATTTGGTATAATGGGAAAGCCACTGTCCCATGTGATTCCTGCAGTTTTGTCTTTAAATATTTGGAGTCACAGGGAAGGGAGATTTAAGCTGAACACACATTGAAGCAGTGTAGGTGTAAGAGGTCTTGAAAGTGCTCATTTCTTAGAACTTTTACTTGTCAAGATTTCAAGAGATGAAAGAGTTGATTTTGTACTAAAGTCTATTACTATTTTTGGGGAATAAATCTGGGAAAAGTGGGATGAGGAGGAAAACATCAGTTTTCTGCAGATTTTTGGAGAAAAATGGAGAATTTTCTCCAGTACTAGTGTATAGAGAAGTTATGGGAGTGTTCAAAAACCCAGCAGGGTGTTGTAGTTAATGATTTTCTAAGTCTTTGATTGACTTCTGCCCACACCCAGTGATGAAATATCACAACTTCTACAAACTGTGACAGCTAAGAGAGTTAATGGTTTAAGGATTTATTGCTTAGAAATATGAGCTGGTAAAACTGGGTGTCTTTCTAGACCTGTGTTGTTTTTTATGGGTAAAATGATCCAAACTGAGATGAGTCACTGCTTTTTTCCTCTGTTCCTTTCCTGCTGACTCCCAGAATGGAAGACACAACTGTGTGATAGAAACTAAGATGAGAGGAAGAAAGGAATGAACTGCCTCAAAACTAATGTGAATTAAATTTACTCTTGTAACTATAAAAGTAGATTTTTGGTGACTGGCTGTGTACTGTTAAAGATGTTTTTAAGATAGAGCATATTTTTGTCAGCAAAATGCTTGAAAGCATGGTCTGAGGTTCTCATCCTTGCAGCAGGTGAACAGGGAATGTGAGATGTTTACACCAAATATTGAGTAAGAACATTCAGATTGCAAAATACACCTCAGGAGCACAAGATGAGTGTTTCCTTTAAGGAAATTCTCTGTACCCCTGTGAGCCCCACTTCAGGTTTGAAGCAGCACTCAACCAAAGACCTCACCTGGGACAGGACCTGGGCTGTGTCTTGGCCAACACAAACACAAACCTATTATTCCAGGCCATAGGTAACAAAAACTCCCTGCCTAAGGAGAGGGGTGTTTTTGGCAGTGGAATTTGAATTCCTGCTGGCTTCTTAATTCTGTCCCAGAACTTCTTAAGGTGTCGGTGCAAGTGCTGATGTTGCCAGGGGGATTTTTTGCATGAGAATTAATTGTAGAATGTTGCAATTGGCTTAGGCTGACCTGGAGAAGGCTCCACCTGTGTGAAGGAAGTGCAGACCTGGAGCAGTTGGTACAGAAAGGCCACTGCACTTGGCTGTCACATCCCAGTTCATTTCACAACCACTGCCCCTCACAGATAAATAAGGCTTTGCCTCCATAAATGAGCAGGGTGGCAATGGTGCTGTCCATTATTTTCTCCTTACTAATCCAAATGTAAATCCTGAACTCAGGAGGCTGATTCAGCTCTCTGATAATCAGATCAGAGAACTAATCACTAAAAGTTAATTTCTGTTCCCAATCAATTACTTTTCTTTTCAACCAGTTCCTTCAGCTCTTTACCATGAAGCTGCCCAATGAAGAAGAGTAAAGAAGCCAGTGCTGGTCCTGCTAACAGTGTCCAAGCTAAAGATTTTAAGAAAAAAGAATGACAGTTCTCAAAAACTTGGGGCAGATGGTTAAACCCTGTCTTCAGAGAGCTGAAATAACATCTTTCAAGTATGAGAGATGTAACTTTTCATTCAACTTTTTTGAATGGCTTGGCCCATTAAACAAATACTCAGGGTAACTCCTTAGCAAATGATGAGCAGTGCTTGTATCTGCAGGGTAAGATATGCCTCCCTCTTCATTTCTTGGGGCTGGTGGCAGGATATTCTATGAGAATTAAGCTAATACTTGGCCAGAGATGAGTCTTGCTGAAATAAAGCTGAATTTGAGGTCAAGCAGAGGTAATTTATTCATTTGGAATTGATTCTTATAGCTGACTGGCTTTGAATAAATGAACTTACTTCAGCAATTATCCTGAGGTTACTGGTATGAAGTCTTTGAAATGTGTTTTTAAATGCTCTCATGCCATTTAAGAAGCTTTCTCTCCTCTAATTGAAATGATTTCAGGGGGCTGTGCCCAAAGGAAATGCCACTAAAGAATACATGGATAATTTGCAACTGAAACCAGGAGAAGTGATCTACAAATGTCCCAAGTGCTGTAGTATCAAACCTGAGCGTGCACACCACTGCAGGTATGCCAGAGTTCCTTTAAGAGTTCTGCATTTGGAGGCATGGAATAACATTCCTGATATTTGTTCACTTTTTCCCCCCCACAAATTTCTTTTTGGTATTCACTAAACTTTCAAATTCCTACATTGCAGAGTATTTTATAAGTGTAACGTACTATGTCCAAAAATGACTGTGGATGAGGGGAGAGAAGAGACTCAAAGAATTTGTAAAAATAACTGTGCTCTGGTGTCTTAAATAATTTTGATCTGTGAATATCTTTTCTTGTGCATAATTCCAGTTATTGTGCTGTTCTGTGGGTAATGCAGGGCAAAGAAAAGAATCTCAAAGAAATTTCTGAGAGGAACTGATTTAAGAAATGACTCCTGCAGTCTTAAATTAACAAAATTTAGAGTAGTTTTAAATGATTACTTTGTGTCATCTCTTCTTTGCAGTGCATTTGAAGTTACATGAGAATTGGCAGGTTATTTTCCCAAAGTTGCTTGAATAATTGGTTAAATGCACTTGTACTTACTGAAAATCCATTTGAATAAGGACAGAAGTGATGATGATTTGAACTAAACACGCTGTGGAAGAGATAGTAAATGTATATTTTTAATTCTCAGTCTTTGGAGTTTTCAGGCACTGTGGAAATGCTTTTGTAGTGTTTATTGTGTGCCAGTTGAAAATAGCTGTGCCTGCATAATCAGGGCTTACATAAAGATGCAAATCCTTCTGGTGGCTCTCTAGGTGTGGGGAGTGATGTGTGTTGAATTTGTGAGAAGTATTAAATTGAGGCACTCTGAGATAGTGCCTGTCAAAGGAACAGAGCAGAGTCTTGTCAGGACTCTGAGATGGTTCTGGAGCTTTGTGGGTTCTAAATTAAAAGCCTCGTGTGTGTCAGTGCTCAGTGCAAATGCTATGGCTGAGAAGCTGCTGCCATTATAAATACTCAGCCTTGGCACAGAGCTCTTGTTCCTCTCTCAGCTGTGAGTGGGTTTTTGTATCTGGAGTGTGAAGGGAGAAGTTCCATGGATAAACAGGCGAGTGTGGAATTATCTGCAGTTCCTTTGTGCGTGGTTTAGGCTGGCTTTGCTCAGGTGCTGATCCCAGGGCTGCCTTGCTGTGCAGGGATGGTGCTGCTGCTGCTTCATCAGCTCAGGAGGGTTCACTGGAGGGTGGCTGGGGGTGGAGGCAGCACAGCTGCTCCTGGAGCAGGAGGGGAGGTGGAAATCCCTAGGGATCCAGGAGAGCTGGGCAGTGTTCTGGTGGCCTGGCTCTGTGTCCATGGGCTGCATCTCAGTCCTTTTCTCATCCCATGTCCAAGTTGATTCCTGCAGAGACCTTGCAGGTATCTATGGAAAGCATTTACCACATCTTTGGTCCTGGTAGGATTTGTTAATTTGGAAGGAGCTCTAAATGAAGGCATCATCTGTTGAACTCCATATGACAGGAAAAGAGATGGAATATCAGAGATCCTGGAGCTCAAATACCTTCTTTATAGCAAGAATTTGAGCAGCATTTATTGTCAAAGCAGAGCAAGAATGGATAACATCTGTGAAAAAGGAAACAGCTGATATTTTCAAAGGGTTTGTTTTCCCCAAGCACCTGTTTAGGGATCCAGCTTTGTGTGTCTTAGGAATTGTTTTAATCCTTGGTCAAATATTCTGTCATGTTTTACCTAAGGGTAAAGGAGGCATTTTGGGGGTTTCTCAGTGCATCCCTGGCTCCACAGAACCTCTGAAAGAGAAAGCCAGAGCCTGAAAGTGATGTGGTATCCTTTTGTGAGGCTGCTGTCATGTTTTTCTCAGCAGTTGGATTTCTGGTTTAATTGTCTTTGTTCCTATTAATCTGATTCTTTGCCTTCAATTTATCCCTGCAGGAGTTTACCCAATAGAAAAAGGGTTTGTTTGGTTATGCTGCCAATTTTTTTTATTGGTTTGCAAACCCATTCCAAGGACATTAAAAGGATGTTCTAGTCCCAAGTATTCAAAGTGGCAATTTGCTGATAGAAGAGACTTGAAAATGGAAATTGAAGTTGGTTGCTGTTGGGAAATACTTACACTGAGAGCTACAGTTCATGTTTTGAGTAGTAAATTATTAACAGAAGAGACTCTTAGGATGTAGTTACAAAAATTGTTGTGCAACACTGCAACAGAAGTTCTTTTAAGGAAGAAAAATAGTTTCATAACACACATTAGTGACGGGGAGAAGAGCAAGAACCTCTTATTTGCAGCTAAGCATCTCTGAAATACATTAAAGTGATGTTTTAGTGAGCAGTTAACATTTTCAGCACGGGGAAGAGCCCTATCCTGAGTGAATGGGATTTCATTTTCACTGAAGGAGCACAGCTGTCATCATTTCTGCCTGTTCTGAGTGCCTGTGTTTGTGTGTGGGGAACTGTTACTCTGAATTAAGTCAAACTGAGATGTTTCCACCAGGCTCCCAGGGAATATCTGTTACCCACAGCCATTTCTCTTGAGTCTTTAGCTGTGTCTTTCTGAATGTTATCTTTGGCATTCAGAGCTGTAATTGCACCTGCCTGAGTTCATGGAGCAGCAATTCCAGGGTGGAGGAGAGACTTTTCTCCATCCACAGGTGCTTGCTCTGTTTGCTTCTCCCTTGTGAACAACCCAGGGTGCAGCTGAGGGAGGGATTTCCCCAAACTCCTGCTGCACAAAAAGGAATAAAATACAATGGATGGGGTAGGAAGAAGGCAGAACCACTGCTTGAAGCATTGCTGTGAGATTGTTGGTGGGAGATCAGGAATGAAGGCAGGGTTCCAGATATCTGAGCTCTTGTGAGAGCTCTGTGTGGGCTTGTGAGAAATTCTGAATGAGCAGAAGCGAGTCCTGCCCACCTCACATCCTCCAGCGTTCAGCTCAGTTGAGCCTGGGAAGGATTTTACTCAGCACTTCACATTAATACTGTTTTTAGAGTGCTGGCATAGGTTCTGTGGCACATCAGGAGCCTTGTCTGCTTGTGGTACTCAGGGAGATGAGCAGCTGAACCTGCAGGCAGCAAGGAAAGTCTTTTGAAGGAGCCTCCTGAGTGTCTCCTCTCGAGTGAGACCCAGTTTCCCTGCACCAGAGAGTGGTTGTGATGTTTATCTGGTACTGGAATTTTCACTTGTATTTAAAAGGTCGTTTATAGCAGAGGATGAATCCTCTTTAATGTCCATCCAACAGGAGGCAGGGGGATGTAGGGGCTGGGTTTTGATAGCTCGTAGCAAAGGCAGCTGCTTTTGGGATTCTTCCCCATAACCTGCACAGTGGTGTGTTCTGCCTCGTGCTGAATTGCCTTAAAATCATACAAATGTGATGACTTAAAAATGATTTTCTGCCTCAGAGCATTGATTTCCCCCACACCTCCTTCTTCTGTCTCTCCAGTGACGGTCACCCAGCTTTGCTTTGTGGTTTGTCACCGCAGCACTTGTAGACACCACAAGTAAATCAGCCTGTGCTAAAAACAAAGGGGGTTGAATAACAGTGCCTGCATTTTTTAGGCTTATTTGGCTTGGTGACTGCTGAAGTGAAAATGTTTAATATTCTGGGTATTCTGCAGAAAAATCTGGAGCACTGGGTACGTGGCTGTCTTAAGTGCAAAGCTGGGAGAGTGGAATATCAGCATTGCTTAAGCAATTGATTGATAAGAACTACAACAGATGTTGCAACTGTTTTGTTTTTGGTGTGTAATTCTTTATATTTGGCTGCAGAACTGAGCCTTCTGCTGCTGTATGGCAGATGTAAAATGGAGTTATTGGAGTTATTTGACTTCTGGACATAGCCTTGACTCAAAACTGGGCAGGAACCAAGTGAAGCAGCAAAGAACAGGAGTGTTCAAGAAGTCAGGAACAAGTAGCCACTCGATAAGTGCTGCTCATAGTTTCAATATTTGTGTTTTCTGTTGGTGGTTTGATACTGTAAGCTGTGCTTTAGTTGAGATTTTGATTGTGTAAGTATAGAATTTTATGGCCTGTTGAGACTTGAAGAGTGACAGTTTCTCACTGGAAGATGTGAATTTCTTGAGTTTCTTCTTATCTACAAGCAAAATTTACAATTTGAAAGCCTGTAAATGTGAAATACTTCCTTTATCTAAAAACCTTCTCCAGAAGGAACAGGGTTTTATTAATACTGAATATAGACAGAGCTGAAGCTTTGCCTGTTGTGAAGGTGTCTAAAGTTCTGGATTTGCTTGATTGTGTGTTTGGCTTTGCAGTGATTGTGTTTTATTGTGAGCAGTGTTTTATGTACACAGTCCATTCTGGAGCCACCAAAAGCTGAGTGGTGAGAGGGAACAGTTTCTTTAAAGAAATGCAGATAAAATCCCCATCTGCATTTTGTCAAGAAATATTTCAGCACACCATCCAATGACCACTGGCTGCCCTTGTTTCTGCATGTAAAATGCAATTTCTCAACAGAAGCCTCTTGTCCTTTCTTCCAGTATTTGCAAGCGATGCATCCGAAAGATGGATCACCACTGCCCGTGGGTGAATAATTGTGTGGGGGAGAAAAATCAGAGATTTTTTGTTCTGTTTACGGTAAGTGAGCAGCAACAGCAGCTTGATTTGAGTCTGAATCTATCTTGATTATAACAATTTGTGTTGTGCTTAGTGAGTAATGGCTTTAGGACGTGATTGTGTTGTTTGGTTGGGTGGGTTTTTTCCTTCTTCTACCCATATTCATTTTAATTTTGTGCTGTTGTTTCAAAGTTGGTTTTGCTGTGTTTTATGTGCTGACAGTGAGTGAAGTGATGCTGTCTCTTGTTTGCAGATGTACATAGCCCTAATTTCAGCTCATGCTCTTGTACTCTGTGGATTTCAGTTCTTCTCCTGTGTCCGAGGGCAGTGGACTGGTGAGCAAATAAATACTTAATTTTCATTATCATCATCTAGCAGATATTAGGGAGAAGTCATAGCATTCCTATTTTAGTCTCATCTTTAAGTTATATCCTTAAAACATTTCAGATCTGTTTATCCATCACTCTCCTTTTTCTTCCTGGGTTTTTTGCCCCCTTTCCTTCAGTCATTCTCTGTAAGGGCTGTGGCAGTCAGGGTCATTCTCATTCCCTTTACACACAGTAGTAATTTACTACCTCTGTAGTAGGAAGGAAACTGAGCTGGTCCTCAACCACCTCAGCACTGCATCCCCTAAATTTGAGCTTTGTGTGCCCCACTTCAGTTCTGGGAATGACACCTGAAATTTAAACAGATTTCTCCCTCATTCCATTGCTGGAGTCAGCTGTCAGGGCTGCTGCAGAAAAGAAATTCCCTAAACTATCCCAGATTTTTTATTTAGGCTTCTGGCTTGTATTTCTTCATGCTCCAGTGTGCCAGAGCTCATTCTGGTCTTGTGCTTTTGGCAGATTGTTGTTGTGTTCTTTTAATATATGAAGCAACAATGAAATCCATGTGATTTTTGGTTTTTTCTGAGTGTTTCATTAAATGGATGGAATCTTAGAACTTTTTTTTTACTTGAAACATTCATCCTGTACACTCTCCCTGTTTAAATATAATTGAGTTCATCAGGTGATCAGAGGCTCTGCAGAGATGTAAGTGTGAGGCAGAACCTGATTACTTTGTGTGGAGAATTAGAAAAAAAGAATAAGAAAGCACCCACAGCCAAGAGGAACATCTGTATTAATGGGTCAGGGATGGTTTTTAAAGCATCTGTCATGCAGGAAGCTCCAAGCTGCTCTCTCATGTGCAGTTCTGAGTTCTTCACTCACCTCATGTGCAGACATTTATTTATAGCCTTGAAATCCTGAGGCAGGATTGCAGAAATAGTTATCGTGCTTTATGGGAAGCCAGAAGTGTTACTTCCATAAAATTCTTTATTTTCTTGATCAGCAAATAAAGCTGCTGCAAATCAGAAGTTTGTTTTAAATGTGAAATACTATTTCAAGTGCCAGACGTGTAGGACATGCTCTATAATTTGCTGTTGGCTTTTTTTGCTAACTACATATCTCATTTCCACAGAGTGCAGCGACTTCTCCCCACCTGTAACTGTGATCCTGATGATCTTCTTGTGCCTTGAGGGTTTTCTGTTTCTCACTTTCACTGCAGTCATGTTTGGCACCCAAATCCACTCAATATGCAATGATGAAACGGTAAAAACCTTGACTTTTTTTTTGTGTTCTGTGAAATTTATTCTGGGAAGACGTGATTAGATGTGGTTTTATTTGCATGAGAAGAGGCTCTTATTTTGGAGAAAGCTGCAAGACTTCAGTAGTTCATCATTTTTATTTTTGACAGTTGGGAAGATTGGAATTTACTGGGGGCTGCTTTCTAACAGAAGCTCTTGCACTCTTTGCTTTTCTGACATTTTGTAATTTGGTTTTAAATGACAAAGAATGCAAAACTTCTGACTTGAGGTTTGACTTTCCCTTCTGAGCTGGCACAAATTCCTGCTGGGTGCCAGGGGAAGTGTCTGCTTTTCTCAGGTTTACACTGAAAATCACCTCTCTCACCTCACTTTGATACATTCTATCAGAGGATAAAACAGAGTTTGGGCCATTGGCTCCCGTGCCCTTACATCTGCAGTGTCACATCTTGAGAGAATAATTGCCTGGGAACATAAGGAAATTGAATCCTGTGGCTGTTCAATATTTTCTCGTGTTTAAAAGTTTATTTCTGTACTGAGGAGTAAGTGCAAAACAACTGGTAAATATTGAGCCTTCATTAGTGGGAAGCACAAGAAATGACCATCAAAATAATGCACTTGGGAGAGTAATCCTGCCTCCAGTAATTGTGGAGCAGGAGCCTTATTGTCTGCTTTCATTAACTGAGTAAACAACTTGTAGTGTAGGATATTGCACGTGGAGCCATCAGCTTTTCTGGCATTTTTATCTTTTAGCTTGAAAGGGAAAGAGATTGAGGTAAATCAACCTTCTTGTGTATATTTAATGTTCTAAATCTTCTGCCCTGTATCCACAGGGCTAAAACAATTTCTAATTTCTTCCTTAGTACTTAGTAAATAACAGTAAGAAACTTAATCAGCTGAGGAACAACACGATAAAACAACACAATAAAAACTGCAAACCCGGTTTTTATAGCCACCACGTTGGATTAAAGTAAACCTTGGACTTAGCAGTGCATCCCTGCCTGTGTTCATTTACAGGAGATTGAAAGACTGAAGAGTGAAAAGCCAACGTGGGAGCGCAGGCTCCGCTGGGAAGGGATGAAATCTGTTTTTGGGGGCCAGCCCTCCCTCCTGTGGATCAACCCTTTCGCGGGATTTCGGATCAGGCGGCTTCTACTGCGAGGAAAGAAAGGAGGACCTGAGTTTTCTGTTTGAGTCTAAGTATGCTGGAACTTGCAAGAATCCTATATAGTATTTATTTTGGGGCCAGAGAAGGCTGTCTGCATATAATCTGTGACCAGGTGAAACTGATATCAGACATTTGCTTGTAGCAAGCAGAGTTTTCTACGTTTATTGTCACAGACATCTCATTAATTCCGAGACAGGAACTGGATCTGCCATGATCTTCACAGCAGGATACCAGAGGAAAAGCACGTGGTCACACTAAAGAAGCCAAATGTTGTCATGCTACTGTAATTTATTTTCTGAGATGACTTCCCCATTTTTTTGTTGGACCCTTTTTATTTGATAAATGTCTGGGGAATTACCTGTGTGTTTTTATAACGAGTCTATGTCCTCGGATGCAGTTGTCAATCATTGGGAGGAGCATTCTGGTGGAAGTTGATCTCCAGTGAGACGCAGCCTTCTCAGTCCAGATTTCAGGGAATTGTGCTTTGTTCAGTTCTCCTTTCTCTTTCAGCTTGTCCTGACCAGCAGAGCTGTCCCTCTGTGTCCCACCCATTCATTCCTCATGTGCAGGTGATGCCAGGGACTGGTTCCCAGCACTGAGGCACTGTCACACCCTGCCCAGCCTCTTCCCAGGCTCCCTTCAGCATGGCCTGTGTTTGGCAGTGTCCATCCCATCTGGCATTTAGGGAAAGGCTGAATTTTCCCTTGCAGCCTGGCTGGGGGCCAAATCCTGCCTTGGGATGTGTATTTCCAGTTCCTCATGCATTGATTGCAGAGGAACTCGAGTGTGGGCTGTGCAGGGATCAGTGGAGCAGTGTCCTGCTGTGTGAGGTGACAGACTGGGGGTAATTCACTGCAAACACTTTGTCCTTGGAGGGTCTCCTTCTGCCCCTTTTTTACTGTACAGACTTTTCATAGAGGGAAAGCTATTAATGATCCCTTGAACAAAGACAGCAGAGAAAGAGGCAAATTCCTCCTTTCTCAAGTGCAGCACATCTTAAATGTAGAAACATCTGCAATAGAACGAGTTATTTTGAATTTAACCATTTCCAACCAAAACTACTTGGAAGAAATGAGAGCAATATAGATCTAGAACTGCTTTATGTGGGCCTGACAAACAACGGTAGTGCTAAAAAAATATTCATAAATCTGCAAGTAATGAAATACAAGCTGCAAGTAATAAAAATCCAGCTAAAAGTTGATTCTTTAAAAATGACATTTAGATTCTTATTTTTTGTATTACTGTTAACTATAAATTACTGACCATATAAAGGATAAAACAGGAGCCTTGATGCATAGCTTGAAATCGTGCCTAGAAAGTAAATAGCTCCCTGTTTTGGGACTTGCCTTAAAATTTCCCCAGCTTGTGCTCAGCCAGGGGCTCTGGTGACCTGTCCCACCTGCAGCAGCTCAGAGCCCTGCATTCCAGCCTCTGTGCCCTGCAGGAGCTGTTCCCTTTCTCAGTGCCCTGCTGCTCCATCTCTTTGTGGCATCCTGCTCCCAGCTCCATCAGTTTCTGTTCCGTGGGGTGCCTGAAGGTACTGAGGCTTCCATTTCTTGTCCGTGGCCCTGTGAACAAAACTTTGCAATACTTTGGGATGTTTTCACTTTGCTTTGGGGGAGAGGGTGGTGCTGTGGAATGCTGGAGACTTCCTAGGTGGAAATCCACTGGAATTGCAGTCCAATGAACAAAACGGAGGGGGAAGCTGGAAGTTCCATAGAATTCTGTGCAGATTCAGTTGCACACCTTAAAGATTGAGGGGGGGGAAAAAAACGTGTCTGGCTTTGTCCTGAGGCTCTTACTGTGTAAATTGTTCAATGAGAAAATCAGAAAATATCACTCCAGGTGGTTGAACCCTGTGACTTGGCAAATGTGTGCGTGTGAAATCTGGTTTACTTGGCTTTTCAAATCCTTACGTTGTAATTTTTTTTTTAATGTAAAAAAGAATAAACTAATGAATTGAAGTCTTAGTTGATTAACTTCTCAACATGTCAGGTTTTTTTCACATATATTTAGATTGAAGCAGCTCCAGGGAAATTGTCTTGAATCCTTTGGTTTGTAATTAATTTGTGTTTATATTAATTAACAGGTGATACTGCTCCAAAGCTCCTCTGCTTATTAAGAATTTTAAGCTACACTCTTTTAGCCCTTCTTTAGCATTCCCTTCATCCTCTGGTGTAGTTTCCTATTTTGTTATAGAACCATGGCTGATTTACATGGGAAGGGACCTTACAGCTCATCTTGTTCCCACCCTGTTTGTTTGAGGTGAGTGGGAAAACACTTCCAGTCTGAAAACTTCCCTCCAGCCTTTGCACTTCCAAGGAATTTGGGATAAATGCAGGTTTGAGTTCCTGGGTTTTTTTTTTTTTGCAAATGTTGGATTTTTCCTGTTTCTGCAGCTTCAGGAGCAAGGACAGTTGTGAGCCTGGAGAGCAGCAGGTTGGGAGTGTCCACCCAAACAAGGGGGAGGAGGAACAAATGGCAGGAAAGGATGGAGAGACTCACAGCTGTTCATTTCCCCTTTGCAATAATTCTAAAAAACACTTTGAGATATTTTCTGGGTCTATATCACGCTCTACTCTGTTTCTATGGAGAAAGGAGCTCCAAATGCATGAACACAGACTTTGTGCCAGTGCTGCTGATATTTTGGAGCAGGTTGATGATTTGATTGTTTGTGTGTATTTTAGGGAAGAGTTTGTTTATTCTCCGAAGGGAACAGACGTCCCTGCAGATGGAGCCTGCCAATTTATCTTCCTTTTTATTTTCTTGTTTAATTTCTAGTAGTAATGTCAGTATTGTTCCAGGAATCCTTTCTGAAGTCTTAGACTTAGCAAGAATTTATTTATGGATTTGTTTATGCCTGTCCTGTGCAGAAATGTTAAATTTCTACATTTGTTCTCTGTTATCTCCAGGTCCAATGGTGTTAGAGAAGGAAAGTGGCTTAAGGGGTTTTGAAATACAGAAGTTGGGCTGTAAAATGATTCTGGAATCTGTTGCTAACACCAAAATGAAATGCAACAGCATAGGTTCTGTATATTTTTTATTTTTCTGATCAGGGTTACAGGTCAATTCATATTTTAATGTGCTTCTTCATTGATGAGTTTGTTAATTTTTTTATTCTGCTCCTTTCACTTAGTCATGGATTTTTATTTTCTGAATATCTTAATTTTCCTGCCTGTATTCCAGTAGCACATCTGCTCCTGTCCTGCATTTC
>VZUA01060764.1:0-21724 GCA_013401035.1 Horornis vulcanius | reverse complement strand
AGAGAATTAATGACCAGAAATTGCCCAGACAGTAAGAACAGACTACAATTCATATTGTATAAAACACTCAAGCATAAAAGACAATTTTTTAAAACTCATTAAAATATTGAGGGTAACAGTAAGTTTAATGAGGAAAATGAGATAAGATGATTTAACCTCATTTAATTATGCATTCAGAAAAGGAAAGATTAAAGAACTCTATGGAAAAATAATGCATTTTCTTTCTCCCTAAGGGCTTACTTAGTTAAATTTGGAAACTGTATCAACCATGAAACAGATACAGTATCATACCACTCATCCACATTACAAAACCATTGTGAGACCTAATGATAATGTTGTTGGAAGTCACTGGAGAAAAAGTGTCTGGGGAAATGCTGTGGCTGTAAGCCCCAGCTGGGCTTTGGGTGGGCAAGGGAGCATTACAGGAGGCAGGGGGAATCCTTCCCCCAAGGCCCACATGCCCCAAACAGCTGGGCAAGGGGCAGAGCAGATGACACACGAGCCTCAGAGCTGATTCAATAATTCATGCGAAGAGCCCCTGTGGCTCCCTTCACATCAATTTCACAGATTTTCATGTGCTTTCATAAGGGAGGATAACTGGATCTTACCAAAGTGATTCCACCTCCACACAAAGGACAACACGCTCCTACAGAGAACCTGATTTGCTAAAAACATAACAATTTGGCCATGAGAATATCACTGAAATTCTCCAATGCTCAATGTCAAAAATTAGAGATTCCTAAGAATAAACAAAGCCTAGAGGCATGACATTTTTCTTAAAATGAACTGTTTTGAGTCTGGATTGCATTGTACATTTGATTTGAAGATTACTGAACACTTGCAGGCCAGTACTACATGAACTAAGGGGGGGCTTCTCTCTTTTTGGAGTTCATCAGCTGCAGATAACATTCAGTAAGACAGCACAACACCTAATTCTTCAGACCTCTAAAAGCCTCTGAGAGTAACATAAGGATCAAGTACTTTGTTTTCCCTCTTAGCCTCTTAAAATACATTATCCATATTGAAATACACATCACTTTTACTCCCTGTGTAGCTAACAACATTCTCCATATGCACAGGAGCACCTAACAAAGGTATTTTAGCAACAGCTTGGAGCCTGTCACTAATTTGAGCGATAATCACCAGAAAAAGCTTTTGTTATAAGTAACTCCAACTACTGGCATGTATCGAAAGTGGAATTACACATCAATGATAGTACTGAGAATTCAGTCAAACAGTGCCCGCTCTAAGCAGCTCCCTGAAACTGTACACAGCCAGCTATTCCCTTATGCAAGCAGCAGCCATGGATCCCCCCTTCCAACTACCATCCTTGGAGTACAGCTTTGATGGTTCTGCTCTGAGCAGAGGAAGCCCCTCCTAAATTCATTCACGTTACAGTGCAAGAGCCTGGACAAGATGTTTTACTTCCATAATATGCCACAAATCTGCAAGTCACCACACATGGCTTTTACTACTCCTAGGTTGAACATACAACTATCTTAAACTATCTTAAACTGATACATGCACTTCCTGTGATGCCTTAGGTTCTGAGTTTTTCTGTTTTGTTCTGGTGGGTAGTTTTGGCTTTGTATTAAGTGGTGCTGGGACCTGATTAGGGTGATGGGGGCAGGGCAGTTTTGGTTTTAGCAGGAGCCTCACTTTCTTCAAGGACACTCTCTTCGAGCTCCAGGCCCTGAAGATAAACAATGTGAAAGGAAGGAGACCAGCTGGAAGGATGAAACATCGTGATTTGGAATTGTTGATTGGACAATGGATGGGGGTTATGCAAATGGGCTGAAACTTGTAAAAAGGGGGGGGAATCTCGTGACTTCCTCTTTTGCTTCCATCTCGGAGCCATCCGGGCCAGGCCACTGCTGTGGCTGCCAGGGTGTGGCCTTGAAGGCCGTTAATAAATATTCACATTTTTATTATAACTAGGTCTAGCCTCTGTCTTAGCCTTTGCCTTAAGGCAACAGTTTCTGGCGAGCCAGGCAGGAGAAGGCTTGAGGCAGCTGGAAACCCCTCTGGACCAGAGCACCTTTCATCTTGCCAGCAGAGGTTCAGAGGTATCAGCGCCAAGAACCTTTGAAACAGAGGCACGTGAGTGATTGAGTAAAGGGGTATTTTGTTTAGCATCTGAGTTAGGTGCTAGGATCCTTGTAAATTGTAATTTTGTTTGGAGAACTCTAGAGTTCTAGAGTTCTAGGCAGAACTGCCTTGCTCTTTACCTGTGGGGGAAGGGAGGCCTTTCTAACAGGGGAAAGAGGTGCAGGTGCAGTGGTGCAGACAGTTAGTGTCTGTGTTTGTAGTTCTGAAGCTTGTGAGTTCTAATCCTGACTCTGATTTGATTGCACTTTGTTTTTGGATATCAGAATGGGTTGTGCATTCTCTAGTGAAAGTGATAATAATAATATTATTCCAAGAGATAGCCCTCTGGGGTTAGTATTGAAAAACTGGGCGAATTTAATTGGGGAAGAGTCCATGCTCCTAAAGCCTAAACTTATTAGGCTCTCAGAGAGAATGTGGCCAACGTATACATTAGATAATGGAGAAGTGTGGCCTAAATTCGGGAGTTTGGACCGAAAATTGATATCAAGCTTAATATCCTGCCTACGCAGGGACAGATGCTTTGAAGAGTTGGAGTATGCTCGGCTGTTTATGGTATTGGCCTGTGAACAGAGCCTAGATAATAAGAAAGGGAATATACTGGTCTTACGAGGTGAAAAGAAAAAGCCAGTCCTCAACAGCATATATAAGAACCAAGAGGAGGTAGAGACAGATCTGATCGCACCCGCCATGAGGGCGGGGCCGATCCCAGCTGCGCTCGTAGCAGGCGCGGGCTCGGGCCGGGGTGCGGCCCCTTCCCCGCCGTCGCCTCAGTCACCGCCGCGAAGGGGGGCGGTGGGGGGAGGTGGAGGGGCAAGGCCCCGGTCAGTGAAGAAGGAGGAAAGGGGGTTTCGGCAGCGACGGACACCGTCTCCGTCCCCCTCTCCTTCACCGCCCCGAGGGGCGGGGAGGGGGGGAAGAGATAGCCGGCGTGTGCAGCCCTTGGCACCGCCCCGGGAAGGGGGGCCGAGGGACAGAGGCTCTCACAGAGNGGGCCACTGCTGTGGCTGCCAGGGTGTGGCCTTGAAGGCCTTTAATAAATGTTCACATTATTATTATTATAACTCAGTCTAGCCTCTGTCTTAGCCTTTGCCTTAAGGCAACACCTGAAACTTTTTTTTTTAATCAAAAAAAATCCCCAAACCACTTTCAGAANTCTTGCAGAAAGTCATCTGAGACCACATATGAAGAAAATAAATGAAAAAAAAAAGGCATTTCTGAAGACAATCTCAGGGATCCAGTGCAACGAAACATTTTATAAACCAAATGGTAGTTTTTAATGTCTGCAACTAAACCAATCTCTTCTAGAACAAAAGATCTTGAATCAAGCATTCTCCAAGGACCATATTTAGAGAAACAATTCATAACTCTATGTGGTAATTCTTGTCTTCCAAGGAAAAAACATCAATCGTTACTTCAGCACCGTTCTAATAGCATGTTCTCCCAGGACATTATCTTGACCTCTTCCGAGACTCCTGTACATGCATTATTCTTTATATTGTTAAGCCATCCCAGCTTGCAGTCAGTTAGATTGGCAGTTTGTGACCAAAGACCTTTTGCTTCTTGGGATGTTATAAACTGGTATTTTAACATGTCAAATTCTAGTTAGTGAAAAAACAGCAGAATGTCACCTGCACATGAAAACACACTTTTGTCTCAAACTTAACTATTGCAATGTAAGGCTGTATGAATCTTTTACCTCAATATTGGATTTAAACATTGCATTTTGCAAAACTGGGTTTAATTTTGCTTAGAACATAGGTCGTCACATTCTGAATTCACTTTATACCACAGAGTTTGTGAAAATAACCAAAGCCACTGAAGGGGACTTGCCATTTTTCCGCAGTGACTTCTGTGCCGGAGGTACCAGACAGGCTTGTGCTGTTGCCAGCTCAGGATTGGCAGCTTTTGTTCCATGGTTGGCTTTTACCTTATCGGCCCAACTTACACCAGAAGGAGCCAGGCGTGTTGCAGAAATTGTCACTGCAGGGTTCCTAAATGAAAGTCACAGCTCTTTTTAGTGTCTGATCAAGTAACAGAATGGTTTCTTAGAAAGCTTTATCAGTCTGTCAGAGACTATCAGAACAGTGCTGTACAGAACCACTTCTCCTTTGGCAAACTCTCCAGGTTGCAGCAGTTTACAGTGAAAAGCTGCTGTATTTTGCTCAACAAATCTTTGTTTTTAATAAACATGATGAAATTTAATCTTTGTGAATTAATTTCTGAAGGCATTAATGTTTTTGGCAACCAAGGCAATGCATAATAAATTCTACATACTAAGCCTTGAATGGTACTCCTGTAATTTTAAGCCCTGTGTTTGACCATTTAGTACGCCCAATTCCTTTTCATTAAAAATAACAGAATTTTCCTCCTCATCTTCCACATAAATCATCACACCGTTCTTGCTATCTCTTCTCCAAATTCCTTTTTGCATCAATGCTCTTGGATACCTCTGAATATCCCTGTTTCTAGTTTCTGTACTTTTCCTACTTTTTCTAGACTGCTTTGGGGAAGATATGAAGATGCCTACAGATACGAATCATTAATTTCTACAGAGGTACACCACTACCTTCTTCTCTATCCCCTATTCCTTTCCGAGTAACTCCCAGCAGTCTGCCAAAAATTTCTATAATACCAAGTACATCTCAGCCCTTATTTTCCGTCCTATTTTCTTTCTCACACACAAAATACTGTAGTTCTCTGGGGTGGTCTTGCTTAGAGACACACAAGTGGACTAAGACAGAAGAAAAAAAGCATGAAGGATAGAAAACTCATCTTGCTGTTCCCTGCTCTAACACACAGAGCTGCTCATCATGTCCCTGTGACTGTGAATAAAACAGTTCCAGCAGCAATAGCAACATGTAATTACAGCCAAATAAGGCTTAGCTGAAAGACTAATTGTGCTGAGCTGTTATGTTCTAATCAAAATAAAAGAGCATTGATTTCCACCAGATTCAAGTGTTTCATTTCAATGCTTGTGCATATTTTCTCCCCACCACCAGGCATTTCAGCAGATACCTCTCAGATGTTGTCAGGTAGGTATCAACAGATACACCTACACAGAGCCTACACCAACACACTTTGGTTTTTCCACCAAACACACTTTGTAGTACTTTTGTAGAAATATTTGATACACACAATTTCAGAGAGCTCAATCCTCAGAGTGCTGACCAAACAATCCAGTGTCACATCTTTGCTGATGACACTGGAACCACTCAGGAAACCGGGCAGGGTGTTCCCTAGATCCCAACACACCTGAAGGGACCACAGCACACAGACTGAGAAAGATTTCAACAGGACACATCCGTGCTCTCCAGACTGAGATGGCACCAGACAGTGCTGCCCTAAATCTATGCACATGGCTTTCACACATTTTCATTCCAAGAATTAAAAGATACTTTAGTGTAGCATGTAACGTGCTCTACACTTGAATTAGGATCAGTTCTGCCATGCTTCAGAATCATCATAGTCTCACTTTACACTCACTCTTTCTGACCTGTATGTACTTCTGCTCACTCAGCTGGCCGTTCACATTGCATACACTGGCAATTTTAAAACGCCACAGACATTTTGACCTTTGTTTTGTAGAGAGAAGAAAGTACTAAACAGATCACATGAAATACACTAACAGTATTTTATCTTCAGGTCTTTGTAATGACCAGTAATTAAATACATTACGAAGTCAGGAAAAAGTAAGTCCTTAATAGGATTTTCCTTTACAGATCATGGGCTTTTCTTTTAGGAATGCAAATAGTTGCTGATATGATTTAATAAACAAAATAATGCATTGGTTGCTACAGAAAAATAGTGCATTAATGAACTCTGCTTCAAATGAATCTTTATTTCAGCTTCAATAAACTGCTTAGCTGGTTTCATACCCAAAATTTAAACTCCTTCGTGCATTTGATGTCACGCTAATCCTATCTGTGGATGGACTTGGGATCACGTGGCGTCCTGGAGACATTTTCTTTACTTCCCAAGCCAATGAAGTAGGTCTGCAAACCCAGGAAAGAAAAGTTTAAAAATACAATTCACTCTTCCACTATCACCTTAAAGGAAAACTAGAACTGACAAACACTCAGTGTATTAACAAATCCTGCTGAATTTCATCATTCATCTTAGCAATTATTTCTATACCAACTCCAAAAATAATGCCTCTTTGCAAGACTGCAATGTTTATTTCAAATACCAGTATAAAGTAAAGCAACAAACCAACCATTTAAAAGGAAAAGATGGGGGAAGGACTGGAAATATCCTTTACTTTAAAGTGACAGTGGCAATGTACATTAAATGTCCTCACACCCATTTTGTCCAAAAGGAAAATTGGTTCTATTTTCTGAATTTCTGCTAGAAAATGAAGTTTACTGTGAACTTTACTCTCTCTGTAGATTAAAAAAATATAAATCTAATTACCTGCTTTGAGCATCAGCTTTTTCTAGCTTCTCCTGTAGCTGTATCCAATCAATCAATGCTTTGAAGTCCCTTACATAGTTATCAAGCATCATCAGGACTTCCTGAAAAGCAACCATCACATCAATCTTTCTATTTAAAAAATAATCCCCCACCCCAATAAAGGAACGGAAAAGAAAGAAGGACATTTATTATTTAGCTTTCTCATTAAACCCAAGAAAACTCCTGAAAACAAGAAGGCCCAGATAATTAAGATTTTTATGTGAACAATCATTAAAACATTNAAAAAAAAAAAAAAAAAGTGTACATTCTTCAAGATCTGTGTCAGCATCAATGTGTAAGGACAAAATAGCAACATTTGCAAGAAAATAATCCTCAACTCACATAAGAGTACTTGTTTCATTATTTATGCCCCTTTTTTGGTCAGAGTTACCTTTTAAAATATGCTGGACATACATGACCAAGAAGGCAAAACTATATAAAACCTAACAGGTCTGTGGAAGACTAAAAATATCACAATTAATCTGTGAAGTAAAAGTAGACAAAACTACACAAAGGCAATAGCATCAGAACCTGGGTGGGATTAAAAATACACTGTCAGAAATGACGCAGGCATGCTGGAGATTTACTCAGAACATGCAAAATCTTAATAAAGTAGTTTGAATCTGGAACCACACGTTGGTCTCTAACAAATAAAATTAACTGTTACAAAAGAACATATAAATTAACTTCACACTACACCAGGAAGAAAGTCACAGACAAAACGGCAGTGGCTGAAGAGACTTGTTTCTGATTAAAATATCCTTAACTTTGAGAAATTATTGACCATGTCTACTGATGCTCAGTTGGCACAAACGTATAAGTGTAGAACCTAGGGTATGGTCAGATTACATCCAGAAAATGAAAAATTCAAGGTAAATTGCCTCTACTCAGTTAATGGCACCAGTTTTTCACTGCAAAGCAGAGCAAAACACAATACAATGGAACTCTCAGTTGAGTTCCCTGAGCAAATTACAGTTATCTACTGGCAGGGAAAAGAGCAATTCTTTGTATTCCACATAAGAACTCAAAAAACATTGACTGAACGTGACAAAACACACACAGACTTAAGGCACCTCCTCAGCAAAACTAAATTATCATCAACAAAGCACATGAATGCCTTTCTAAGAGAGAGAGTTTGAGTTCGTGTCAGTCAGAAAGAGCAGCTTTCATAGCTACTCTATCCGAGACAAGAAAAATGTGTTGGGTACTCTGTCATGACAATGTGCTGAAAATAATCAAAATCCATGAATGAAGCTTGAATTCTATGAAACTTAAATGAGCTTCACACGCAGAATGTAAAGTACAGACATGATTTTATGGTGTAAGGAAAAACACTACTAATAAAACATTGCTGTTTCACAAGTTCTTTACTATGCCAAAGTCATTCCTGCTGGTAATAAGATAAATTTTCTACTCAAAGCAAATAATTATTAGAAATTTTGGAAACAATTACAAATGAGAAGGTATTGGTTTTTAAGTGTATAACTACGAATTTTGACAGCAAAACCTTTGACTCCAAAACCAGTAGAAACACTCTCCTACAGTCCAGGTAACTAATGCACATATCTGTAAAATCACATCCCATACATCTTTATTTTTAATTGTCTTTTTAACAGAAAAAGGACCTCTAACACATACGAAATGCTTTTTCATATAAATACATATCAATTAATATTTGTTTTGTTTAACTCTACCTTTGAAGATCAGCTTCAGTTTTGATATAAGTATCCTTTTGACTACTCTTTATGACACATACAGAGCATATGCTGCTTGCTGTAAGGCAAAGGCACCATGAAGTCAGACACCAGGGAAATCAAACAGAATCCCACTGCTGACACAAAACATGCTCTTTGTTTTGAAATATTCCCCAAAAATGCTAACAGAAATCCTTCTTAAAAAGCAGTTGGTTTACAGCACCAAAATAATTCTTAAGTAAAGTCTGCTACAAGAAATGAACAAGTCAAGTGTTTCAGCCAGTTCTTTAGTTCTTTTTTCAGTTCCACTAATAAACTTTCAGCTTTCTAATCCAATTCATGTCCATTTAGGTTAGCCCATACTAAGTTGTGCTGACTGTTACTAACAATGAGAGCATAGAAAGCAAAATTTAATTCTGAATCATTTACTTTTCAAGGCAGCCACTGACATANAAAGCTATGAGGGCCATTTTGTCAAGCAGGATGGAGCAGAACAAAAGTGGCTCTGAAAGCGCCGTTGCAGGCATGCAGATAACTCCATATAGATGTCCAGCTAAAATTACCAATTAGCTCCCCGATCGGCTGCAGCGGCTTCGATTGGTTTGTAATGGAGCCCGGGGCTGGCGCAGAGCAGGCCGGGCGGCGCCGTCCCTTTGTCCTCTGACACAGGATCCCGGCGGGGCTCCCGGAGCCATCCCCTCTATCTGCGGCACCGCGGCAGCTCCCGGGGCCCGCTGCTAAACCAGGGCAAACCTGCACCACTCGAGAAGCTGCTGACAAAAAGGAACCTTTATGGGCCATGCTGCAGCTGCACTGGAGTCAGAACAATTTTATATCTCGTTATTTCTCAAGGTCACATCCATCCTGTATGATTTTTAGAGACAGTTTGAACTAAGTAAGAAAGCAATACTGCTGAAAAACAACCCTTCGAGGAAAATCAGCCACAATGTTACCTGTTACCTTTTCCTCTCTGTTCTTGTCAACTCTCTCATCAAGCTCTGCACGTCTCTTTGTTCTCCCTTTTCTCCACCTTTCATTGATTACTCTGGTTGCCATGTATTTATCTCAAAGTACCTCCTAGTCTCCTCAGTTGGGTGATCCTATCAATTACTTCGTAGTCAACAACAATCCTCAGTCAGGACTCCTAGATAGGCCCTTGTAATCCCTCAGAACAGAAGTGCACTTCAGAAATCACTCTACCACTTTGAAATGTCGCTTCATGCATTTATTCTCTCATTCTCAAATAAGAAAGAGGCAGTATGGAAGACTGTAGGATTTTAAGATTCCTTCAACCCAAAATAGTAGCATACACATCAGGGAAATTAACTCAGTCACCCTATCTGTATTTGAGCTTATTAGCCAAGCTAGAAACATGGGTTCTGTTTTACAAACCATGCTTACCTTATGCTGTTTCATTATCTATACTGAATATTTTAGTTTATGTATTTACCAAAATAAGCTCCTCTTTTTTTTTTTTTTTTTCTTTTGTACTGGAGCATGCTTTTAGCACACAGACTAAGTTCCTTCTTTCTTTTTTTTAACGTACATTTTCAGTGTTAACTGGGTGTTTCAGTAATTTGACACAAAAATCACTTCAAAAAATTCCTTGTAGTCTTTTCACACAGTTGGATTACAGATAATTAAAGTCAGCTCTGGGGTTGGTTTGGTGATTTTCAAAGCGGTTCTTACAGCTTTGAGAAAGGATGAAAGGAAGTAGCTCCTCTAGACAAAGGACTCTCCTTATATCAACTTCAGTATGTGGCAAATATTTTTAGCAAGCATGTGGTCTCCTAGATCCAAGTGTTAAATGCACCACATCTGGCCTCAGTTGCTCCTCATTGATACACCTTTGACATGGCAGCCAGAACCCCCTGCCTGACAAGGATGTGCTCCAAAGGACCACAACCATTTCCAAAGGAAATTTTCTCCACAAGAATTAATGCAGTGGCACATGCAGAAACTCAATCACACAAAATTTAAAAACACACACAAATACACGCATATATACATTTATGTCTGATGCAAAGGATGGAGAGGCAGGGACAGGGATACCCAGACTGCCAACTAAAAGCCATGCTGGCTTTTCAGAATAGATCACCATTTTGAAAGACCTCATCCCTTTTTATCTTTAAGACTGAATGCTTGATCATGAACCCATTTTCCTGTCCTTCTTTGTTGGAAGATGACAACGATGAAGAAGTAAATGTCCAAAAAGAGGCAGCAGGAATGCTCACAGAGATTTTCACTGGGCATGGACTGCCACAATACCACCAGAAGTTATTTACTTAGGAAGATATATACTCTTGGTAAATATCTCCAAGTTCAGAACTACAAGGAGTATTTTGTGAGTGCTACATGGCAGCCTTGCACTCCTCTGCCACACTCCAGCTGCAGTGCCGGCTATCCCAAATACCAGCAATGGCTCAGCTGCGTAAGCAGGAGTCAGTCTGCATGCAGAGTGAAATCAGTAGAATTTGGAGACCCAGTCCCAAAAGCAGCCCTCACGGAGGCTCCTCTCTCCTTCTGGGAGGCCTCAATCAACCCAAACTCTCTCACAGACATCCCCTGACCCAAAGGCCTTAGCTGAAGTTGATTCAGTTGGTTCTTTCCCACAGGAACATCATCCAACGTGTCTAATCTTTTAATGAAAGTCTTCACCCACCTCTTCACCTTGTGCTGTTTGTGAGAAGCGGAACAACAGAACTCCACTGTTGAGTTTTTCATTACATAAGAGGGAATAAGAAACTCAAGCAAAATTAAACTATTTTCACTGAGCCAGACTGATTTAAGAATGTATCTGTAAAATTCAGAAACAAGAGAAGGTCAAAACCTTCCAGAAATACACCAGAAACTAATGTTGGACAAAAAAGACAAGAGATTGTACAAGCTTTAAGTAATGTTAAACAGCAATGTAAAAAGAATATAGAACTAAATTTTTACATGATAAAATTCAGCTTTTTAAGAGCTGAAGCTGTTAAATCGTTCTAGGAGGAAAAAAAACCCCAAAATTAAAGGTAGTTTGATATTCTTCTATACTTGCTGTATCATTAGTTGTTGGACCCAGTTGGATCAAACCCTATCAATAAAGGACTTACATAAGTGTACAGTGCTTTTTATATATACATACACACACACACATATATAAACACAAACTCAGTTGCTGAGACACCTGAAAACACCATAGAAGAACAGCAGCTGAAGACATCTGTTGCATTAACCAAAACTGACCACAGACTCTGTCTTCACCCATCTAAAAATCTTTTGGTCTTAATACCTTTTATCATACAGCAGAAGATTTAAATTCTGCTTGGCCCACACTTGCCACCCAAACCTAGAAAATAGTAGGTAAAACATTCATATGTCAGACACACAGAAACCCAGCTAATGTAGAGAATATCCACACAATTTGCATTTCAGATGTTGAAGGTTACAGCCGTATCTACTAGGATATATCTAATCTTTCATCACTATTGCACAAACTAATTTATGTACAGTGAGATGATGCTTAAAGTTGAGAACTCTTCATTTATTTCAGAAATAATTCAACCATGTTCATTACACCTTTCCACATAAAGCCTTCAAGCCATATCTATATATCTACATACATGATTTGAGAGTTCTCAATTCCAAATCAATAACAGAATACCACCTTCAGCAGAGCCCAAAGCTGAGAAAATACACACAAGCACTGATCCTCTTACACACAATGCCACTGTTTGGATCCTCACCACAACCCTTCTGTCTGCAGTTTCAACCACAAAGAGCCACCAGAGCCCTTTCCCACTGGGGAGCATCAAACATCTTCAGTGACAACACAATCGATAAAACTGCAACAACTCCTAAGGACACAAGAGAGCAAAAGGCACAAAATACCAAAAAAAACCACCCCAACTAACACTTTTATACCAGGTTAAGCAGAAGGTTTAAAATACCAGAAGTTGTCCCATTTCATTTTTACATAGGTCTTCTAATAAGACAACCTTTATACAACTATAATGTTTAAACAGAGTAACACCTGCCCATTTGACCAAGAGAGAAGTTCAAAAAGTCAAAATTAAGAAAGATTTTGATAATGTGAATTTATCTTAATTGAAAGGATTTTTCAAAACACCACTTAAAAAAAAAAGAAGGAAAAGTTAGCAGTGGGACTATTTTGGTTTCTTATTTAATAATTATTTCCCACCTATGTCCAGCAGTCAAAATGGGAGAAACTGGACTGTCTGTCAAAACCACCATAAAATAATGACAAATAAGAGAATTTATAGAAGAGAAACATTATTAGTAAAAATAATTTTCAAGACTAAGCAGTTTCACTCTTTGTAACTTAATTAACAGAAATGACAGTAATTTATCAAAAGAATAATCATCATTTAACAGTAACCTGCAAAAGAAAATTCCACAGACAAAAGAACACAGCACAAACACATATTCCAGCTGCTCAGGTAAGGCATACTTCTGTGCTGAGAAAAAAGATCTTTTGAAAGGTAAGAGTAACATGCACATTACATAAATTTCACAACATTCAACACTGCACTGCCCTTTTGTTCATTTTTAGGTTTTTTTCACCTCTGTTTTGCAAACAAGTAACCTGATCCACACAGATACATACATCATTGTCAAGAGTCTGCTAAAATGAAGACTTTCCACTCAGGCTGTGTCGCATCCCCGTCCAAAAGCAGATCACTAGCCTGATTAAAATCTTGAATGACATCTAACCCCTAAAAATATGTGATAATGATACAAATACGTTTCTGTTCTTTCAGTCACAAAAGTTTAAAATGCTAATTTAATTAAAAACCAAGGCTGGCTGACTTTCTTAAACCAAAAATTTCTACAGAGAAGTTTCCTGAGCAGGAAGGCAGTTCAGTAACAAAATGTTAAACTGTGTTAGACCAAGCAGAGATTTGGAAGCCTCTGAGCTACTGTTCAGTTCTCAAAGCTGCTTTCAATGAAATGTATTTGTACACTAATCTCAAAAGCAATTTGGCCGTGTCTGATTACAGCAGAGAATGAGATGCACAGGATAAGAAAAAAGTTTACTTAAATTGATGTATGAATTTTTTTACAGTAATTAGATAATCATTTCCAGAATGTGTTGAGTTTCCAGCCATGTTTAATATGAAAACAAAGTCATATCTTTAACATTTCTTTTATAATGTATTCTGACTTCTCTTAATGCTTGCGATAAATACCATTTCCAAAGCATGAGTGATTTTTATTAAATGACAAGGGTATTTCTACAGATCTACTAGAAAATCACAGTAAAATGTGAACCAGATGCACAAGCTATGACAACTCCAGGTTATTTGAAACGGGGAAGTGTCTTACAGTGACATCCCAACTAGATATTGCTAGTTTCTTAACAACCACTTTCTTAACAAAGGGAGAATGAGAAGAGTGATAACTATCACTACAGAAAGGGAGCAGTGTAATTAAGCCACTTAACAGGCAGCAAATGAATGTGAAAAAAGCTGAACTGCAACAGTGCCACCTACAGTAAAAGATATTACTGGGAAAAAGAAATCAGTGTCTAGTCATAAAAGTAACAAAATCAGAACTCAAACAAAATCTGATTTCAGCAAAAACTGAGCTCTAATATCACGTACAAGTTTTATACACTTCAAAAATTAGTCCCTGCTCAAGATGAAACTGTTTTCTTAAATATCAATACATACATCCTCAGATTTCCTATTCAAAAGCTTACACAAAATACAAATGAAAAAGTAACATGTTCCTGCAGCTCTAATTCCTCATTTACCATATTTCTGAAATATAAAAAAAGCCAGATAGAAACCAGCTAGGCAAAGAACAGCAGGAGCATTACCTTGCATTCCACCACGCTCTGATCTGATTCACACGTGACATAGATTTCATCAACTGCCCGCCGGAGGTTGTCAAAGAGAAACGCCCAGTACCGAGCCCGCAGATCCACCTTGCGAGGCTGCCTGGTTTTGGTTGGGCTTTTGTCAAAGTTTTTGTCTCCAGTCCCTGCTGCTGTTAGTTTACAGTCCAAGGTAGCGTTCTGAAAACAAGAAGGTACAAGGGGAAAGGAGGACAACAAACAGTAGTAAGGAGTTGGGTTTCTGTGCAACACACCTTTGATCAACATATTGAAACACCTGTAAATAAGAACTTCTTCACTGAAGGCGATTTCATCATTGCACTGACTTGAGCTTTTTAACACAGGCTTTCTTAAATGTAGGCAGCACTTATATTCAACTAGATTCTGTTTCTTTGGTAGTTATAATATTTGCAATCCTCTCAGCACACTGGAAAGATTCATTTTCTACTTACATATCCTGTATTACTTACTCTGACAGATGTGTATGTCCAGAGGTGAAAACAGCATTTCACTAATAAACATACCAGCAATATTCCACCACAGGGAAATTCTATTACCAAGACACTGCATACAACATTACTATTTTTAAATCAACACGCTACTACTTGCTAATGCCAGTGAAATGCTGTTGTGGCTCACTCTAAAAACACAGACTTAACTGACCCAGTACTGCTTTGCTGCACAGGTGCAGGGGACAGCCAACATGCTAAATGGGATGGCTGTGTAGGATATTCCAAAGGGCTCTGAAGCACACCTATTTGGCTAAAAATACCAAATCACCACTTGGTCCTATGAGAGTGCCCTTATTAAATCTGAAATTCTCTCCCACACTAGAAAATAAACTGTAAAATGCTGCTATCATAAGCTTGTACATTCCATAGCCAGTGGGCAAGCACCCCCAGTAAACATCAAGTAATACCCAACTGTGTGCTACTTTGTGATGGAGGTATTAGCTACCTACTAAGGTAGTCTGGTTTGGGTTGGCTTTTTTCATTCACGTATTTAATAGCACCTTTAATATAGTTTTGACGCACTGGTCCACTGAGGTGTGCATGTATCTCCAGCACATCAATTCTTACTGGAGTACTCTTGCAGGGATTAATGCAAAATCCCCTTGTAAACACTCTACTTTAGTGATCGAATAAGAACAATCAAATGACACCACACATGACAGTACACAGATTTATAATTAGAATATCTAATCACTAACTAGAAACAGTGTAATTTTCAAAGCAGTTGCCTGGGATTCAAGCCTTTTTGTCTTGCACCACACATCATTAAACAAATTCCACTTTGCAATTCGGGAGAGAGACACTGATGTTAGAATGGTTATGCTCTCACCTGCATTTCTGGTGAGATGCTAATTTTTCTGGAAGAAGCAGAAGAATGGGCACCTGATTTACTATAATCACACCAACATCTCTGCTACCCTTACATATATCTCCAAGTGCTTAAAGTGTACTCCAGATGAACTCCAGTTAATGTACGCACGAGAACCATGCTCAGAAAGATGCATGGCATAAACAACCAATGAACAGCAGTTTCAGAAGGGTTTAATATTTTTTGTTCCATTACATAAGTCAGCTCTTAACAAACTCCTGGGAGAAAAGATGCTCCTAGGCTGAGGCCTTGTATAAAAACATTTAAAGTGAAGCTTATATAGTGGTTAATTTATAGCTCCTTGAAACTACAGTTTATAATGATGTAAATGCAACTACACAATCATAAATAGCTACATTAAAATAACAGTGCTATCTGTTGCTGTCTATATTTATAAAATGTGGAAACTGATTCAGTTTACAGTCATTCAGATAATACTGTTGATATCAAGGATCAGTTGTTTTGGAATGGGAAATGTGCATAATTCCCACTACTGAAAGATACATTTTCAAACCTATCTTCAAAAGACAATATCATGGAATATGTTTTGATATTTAGCAATAAATGTTATACTTCTGCTGTACTTGGCATCCATTCATCTTCCCTCTTATATGTCAGCCATACTGTAATGAGGAAAACACCACGTGTAGGCTCTGTAAGTCACAGCAGTAGCATTGCTATCCTCTAAGCAGACTTTCAGGGTCTCAATAAGACCTAAGCAACATTTACAGCTACCAGTGTTCCAGCATTTGAAAGGATAAAACCCTCTAACCTACCTGATTTATTGTGAACACTATCTCACAAGCAGGTGAGCATTAAGTTGGTAGTTTGCTATTAGAAAAAATATTTTAGCTTGCAGCAGTATTTTAAGCCTTTATCTGCAGAAGATGCAAAGCTTATGTACCTTTGACGTCAACAGACGTGGGAATACCACTTGTTGCATCCTATGGATGATGAAAGTGGCATTGAAACTGAACCTCTCTTGGTGCTTTTTTGTTTTTCCCCCTCTAATAGTTTCAGTAACTTGCCTTGGAGTGTGGAAAGTATGCAATGTATATTCATACTTATGGTATGCCAAAATTTACTGAATGTATATTTGCCAGCACCCTACTGAAAGGAAGATGAGGTTGGTAAGATTGTATGAAACAGGTCTTGTAATTTTATTTTCTTGAGATTAGTGACCCATTTATATGTAAAGGAAAATGAAAAGTGAAAGCTCAACAAAACTAAGCCAAAAAAGCCACCAATTCCAGCAGTATCCAATGTCTGAAAAGCAGCAGAAATAAAGGTGCAGAATGCCAAACTGAGATGCCAAGATTCACAGACACTCAGCAGTGTTCAAACCTTAACTGCAGCCACCAGGAATGCACTGTGTCAACAAGAGCTTTAGTACAGCAATCCCACACTGAGTAGCAACCAAGCATTCTCCTGAAAACTCAAGGTTCACATAATCCCTGGGTCAGAACCCAAACCGCACATGACTCTCCACCCTCCCTGTCCCGAGGGCAAACCCTGTCAGGGAGCCCCAGCTCTGCCACTCCCCCTGCACAACCCAAACTGCACAGGGCTCTCCACCCTCCTTATCCCGAGGGCAAACCCTGCCAGGGAGCCCCAGCTCTGCCACTGCCACTCCCCCTGCCACACCAAGGACACAGCACACACCGTGCCTGTAACAGAGCCATGAGAGAAGACAACATCAGGGTAACAGCTGTGACACTAAACTGGCAAAGGAACATGCCTGTGTTTTAGAGACGAAAATACATTGCTATGGAAGCAGAACATTTTTTCTTTTTTCAAAAAACAACATCTCCCATATGCTTTATTACCAAATTTTGACAGGCTGCCTCAAAACTTTACATGGCTAAAGCTGTACTAATAGCTAAATCCACAAATCAAAGAAAAGCAGCGGTTAAACAAGTGGAAAGATTGAGGTATTACTTTATTAATGCAATAAAGGCTGTCATTTACAGAGAAAAAAAAACTGAATAAAAATAGGAGCAGTTTCTTCTTTACAATTCTCACTTGCTTTCCAGTCCTAACTCTTAGAAATTTTACTCACTGGACTTTTTTCCAAATTAAGATATACTGACTTGAGCCACTAACACATGAGGTCAAGAAATTTCCTTTAATTAGAAATTGGGAAGAAAGACAGACCTTTTTTAAGCAGCATAATTACAGGAAGAACATTCTATATAATTTTATTGAACAGCACTTTCCTTAAAAGAACTTTAATTCCAATAAGTCATGCGTGCAGAGGCTGGGAAGTGCCAAAAGGAAAAGCTGAGGAAGACAGCCTAAATTCTGGCAATTTTAACTTCTGAATACTTGACTTTGAAACTCATATGCTTTAAAAATACAATGTATGCACAGTTTTAGAGAAGTATTAATCAGCCAACAATATATCAGTGATCTCACAGAAAAACAGTGTTATGTCATCAATTTTATGTCACAATAAAAAATGAGCAGATACCTGTTTTGCAGTCTTGTGTGTTCCTTGAGTCACCCTTTTTGTTTTTCCACCCGACTGCCATTTTGATTTTCCTGTGGGAGAAACAACTGCTTTAATCAACAATAATGAGTTTAATTAAATAGAGCACTCTAAAATATCTCATAGAGCACATATCTCATCTTGCAATGTACTGAGACGGGCACAATTTCTGAGTTAAGAGGTTTGGCAAATTTTATATTCTAAATAAATATTCCACTGTTTAAAATGTAGAAAATGCCAGAAAACACTGGAAAATGAAAAAACATACAAGAAAGGCAAGACATACAGACTTCATTAAACAAAGGTAAGCTTTGAGTTCTCAATGCCTCTAAAAATAATATCATCACAATCTACATGTCAAATATGATACTAGTTTTCTATACAAATTTTAAGAAGTCTGCTTTTGAATGATTGCTAAGTCAGCTATTACAGAATTAAAACATGAAAAAAAAAAATTAGGAAAACCAAATGTAATTATTTAGTTCTTCTGGAACTGTTCTGCCAAGAAAGATGGGAAAAAACCCAGAACTTAGGTCAGAATTTAGTTCAACATTTAGGTAGCCAAAGAAAGAGAGAAAAGCATTCAAAGAACACAAGTCAGTCTCCTTAAGACCTGAAATCCCTTCTCAAACACACCTGTCATCCTCCACTGCTTACACAAAGTGACTTAAGTAACTATGCTTCCAAAATCAGTTTAAATTCCCCCAGTCAGAAGGGGCGATTCCAGGACTCAGTGCTGCAGTAGTAGCAATTAAGTGATTTAGAATTACCTTTGCATAGAAAAAAAATCTGTTAGCCTAGACCAACCTGATCTGTTTGCACTTAATCTTTGAGATTTGCTACGGGGTAATGTAAAAAAAAAAATTATTCCTCCAAGTATCTAAACTTGCACAACACGAAAATCATAGGATTCAATTACCAAAAATGTAAGCAAGCTAAGACAAAACAGTAACCATGGCCAGAATTTTCTCCAGCACAGATTACATCCAAAGAGAAGTTTCAAGATTATTTAGCTGGATGAAGCCAAGCAAATCAATGCATTTGTTGAATACAGTTCTCCCTAGACCATGGAGATCATTCTTGAATTTCAGAATTGTCCAGTTGAGTTTTTAACAGTTCTGAGGCCAAATTCCCAAATGTAGCCCAGCTGTTTTACATTGTGCTGGTTATGTAAAGCAGATGCAAACCTGTCTTAATCAAGCAGTTGTACAGCTGGTTTGGATCACCGGCTATTCCAGGCAACAAGGTTTTTAATTTCAAACAAATTAAAAATTATTTGCTTGATAATTCATTTTTAAAAGCTACATTAGCCAAAAAATGGGTATAAACTAATATATTGAACTCAATTTAGCAGCATTCAGGAAAAAATAATCATTCAGCTACTGCTTGTATAAAACCTTCCTAGTCACTAAAAAGCTTGAACTGGGGAATAGTTCCATGGCAGATTTCTGATAACAGACGTATTTCAATCCCCAAAGTCTCTCTTCTGATGTGATTTACATTCTGCAAGGACAAGGTTTTGAAGGCAATGGCATACAGGACTTGCACAGTGAAAAGATTTGCCACAAATATGGGTACACTAAAATTAAAAAGAGGCAGAGGAATACATCAAGTTGCAGTCTCTTTAGGTTCTATAAAATCCAGAATAATAATCCATTATCTAAGATCTGTGGAAAGTGTGAACAAGTGCCTTCTAAAGACAAAAGCAAGACAAATAGGTATTTCCTTTATGGGGCAGACATTTAGATGCAAATAGCCAGTTTTCCAAACTTTATATAGTGAGGGGCAAGGACTAGCTTTTTCTTAAGGTGTGTAGGCCAGAAAACTTTGAATTTCAGCAGCAGCCACACTTTCAAGCTTTCTTATTCCTTTTCTTACAATAATGATTCTGGTAATTAGAATAAAATTTCTGCTCTTGTCCCTCTACATTCCCAAGCAGTGGCAGCACTGCTCAACTGCTGTTTGTATGTTCAGAGCAACTGGTGTAGAACTACACCATGCTGGCATTGCTAAGAGATGCACAGACTTCAGTGACACCTGAACAGCACCCCCTGCTACCAATTTACTGAATGGTAAGGAGAGAACAACTGGGACCCAAGAAGATCATCTCCTTTAGCTATTAAGTTGCCCATGTGAAATATATGAAGTTTTGCAGTATTGGAGGACCTACAGCCATATTTTACACTGGAAGTCCATCTCCTCCCTGTCTGGTGTTTAAATATGAAGCACACAGGGTTTATGATTTGTGAAGTCTTCCTGTCTAAAAAGCTGAGGTGCAATACCTGCCAAAACCCCCCACTGATAACCTATTTTTAAAAGATATCTTTTACCTAACAACCTCAACAACCACCCACCCATCTCTCTCTTTTGGATAGTTTTACTGTATGGGAAACATGGGAATTGCCTTTACTTTTAGTAGTTAACTGCAGCCTTCATTTCTACCCTGGCTATGGCAGAGATCAGCTGCACATGTTGTTTCAATGTCTTTGACACCATTAATCATCACACCCTCAGCAGAAATGATAATATTCAGCTGAGGAAGCATATTAAGTTTCTTTTCCTATTATGAGCCACATCATCTTACAAGTCTGTAAAGCAGCAGTAGATGCTATTTTTCTAACTGTACAATGCTAAGGATCTGGAAAAACGACTGCCTTCAAGCATGGATATAACCAAAATTCTCCATATTTTACCACCTCCAGATATTTCACACAAAATTACTTTTATAAATTACTGTCAGTGTCCCATCCAGAATATAATGGCCCTGTATTCACCTACCCAAACTAAACTGGACTGCCATTCATTCCAGTGAAATTCAAGGTTTGAAACTTAGGAGCCTTATAGAATCCCCTTTCCTCCACAGTACATTCTGCCAGTTCCCATCAGACCCGTGCTGCAAGGGCTTACACACAACGTGTGTACAGTCAGGACTCCCACAATTCCTCATGTGGCCAAAGAGAGACAACTTTCATGACTTTGATCACATCCCACAAAACTTCTTTTCTGCAGCAGCCTCCTGTTGAAACAGTGGACTATGCCTCAGGCTCCCCAGAGTATGCCAGGTACCTTTCAACCAGTAAAATATGTTTCCTTACTGTGAAATGCTTAGTTTGCAAATGAATTTTATATGACAAGAGCCCAGGTGATCTTAAACAAATAGGAAATAAGAAGGGAACAGTCACAAATACAAGATTTTCCAATTTTTCTACACATCTCAAACTTACAAAGGTATCTTACCATCTATTAATATTTAGATGTCAAGTCTCTGAAAGTTTTTAACTGTTGCTAAAATAATACCTATGGTTTTGTAATAAAATTTGTGTGCAGATGCTTACCTATATTCAGACTCAAATTTCATTCTAGGCATGTGAAATAATTATGGAAAAAAAAAAAAAAAGAAAAATTCTGAAACCCTCCCTTGGAACCATCACAGCTTTCCAAGGTGGGCAAAAGCAACGTGACCGCAATGGGGACTGGTGGCTGCAGGTTTGGAATGCAAATTCCATTCTGGAGGCAGAATACCAGAATAGTGAATTTGTCACAGTTTCAAGACTCCTAAAACACCAAGTCAACAATAGTGTCGATTAGTTTATCCAACAGAATCTGCTGTGTACTACTGAATTCTGTGAAGGAGTATTTGAATTTTAATGGCTGAAAAGTGTTAACAGTCCATGACTGGGATTTTGTCATGGCATTGATCTGTAACCATCATTAGAAATTCAGATCTGACATAACTGGGGTGCACACTGCTCCAAAACACAC
>VZUA01060745.1:34980-48265 GCA_013401035.1 Horornis vulcanius | reverse complement strand
AAAAAAAAAAAAAAAAATTGAGAGAAAGATTAGCTTTGGTGTGTTTTCCAAGAGTATTTGAAAGAAAGCATAATAATGAGACGCCTCTATCACTGTGTTGTACAGCTGGGATCTTGCATGGAAAATACCTGAGGTGAAAGAACTGCAGTCAAGATCAAGCTCCCAGTGTTGAAGACAACCACAGCCCAGGTTTGCCTTTCAGCCACTGAAATGGCAGCAGCTGGGTTTGGTGCTTATCTTCAACCAATATTTTATGGATTGTTGCGTCCTTATAAAACTTGAAATATTTGTCTTTTGTATATGATAACTGTGTACACGACTCATTTCTTCCCAAGATAAATGTTTAAACTGTGTCCTGATTCTCAAAGGGACTCCTGCATTTTACTCATTCTATGGGCTGATAATGTTGTATGGAGGAACATGGTCACCTGTAACTTACGAAGAAGTTGAAGAAGCACAGAACTACTATTAAGGACATGAAAATACATTTTCTTTCTAAATAAGCTATGCAATCTCTCCCATAAAATGCATGAATGCAGTTCTATGTTTCTCTTTCCCCTCCACCTGGAAGTCAGCTGGATATTTTTGGTTTTTCTGGGTTGTTTGTTTGTTTGTTTGTTTGGGTTTTTTGGTGGGTTTTTTTTTTTTTCTTCCAGTATTGTTTAGGTACTGGGGCCTGAAGACAATCATATGTGTATTGATTACTGTTCTAACAGTCAATAGAAGGGCTCTGTGACTTATATGGCTTCTGTATCAAAGTCATCACAATTAAAACTTTTGAAGCATTCTGTTGTGCTTTGAGAATTTTTAGGCAGACCACATTCTTATTTCCTTTCTAATCATTATTCCAATTACTATGAAGTTAAATCTTTCAATGGATGAAATGTGTTATATAGAAAACTGTTAAAGTAGAGAGCCTAACCTGTTTATCATTTCTGCAGGGATGGTGATGCTTATCTACCTCGGAAACTCTTTTGTGTGGTGAGCTTGCAGGGTAGCTTGCTGTTCAGCTTTACACACTATGAATAAAGAAGAAATATTTCTCCAGCAGTATGTGTGTGCATTAAAAGTTTCAATGGAAATTTTGGCTATTCAGTGTATACAGAACAGACATGNTCAGTGATGTTTATAACATTTTAGTGCTTCTTCCTACTGATTTCTGTTCAGATAAAGGAATTAAAACCTGAATTCCCTTACCTAAGTGAAAATTAACAGAAATCAATCCTCATACTGAGTTCTGATTGAGTAAAAAGAGATTTGAGCCTGTTTTTCATTTTGAGCAGATTAAGTTAGATGTATCGGCTGATTCAAACTATTTGCAAGACATTGGCATTAAGACAGATTATGTTAAAATTACTTCCTTTTAATTGAAATATCAGCCTAATTTTTTAAAATTTATTTCAAGAGAGACATTTAATCTTGGAAGTTTATGAGGTGTGTAGGAAGAAATGATTAGGATGTATTTGTAAAATACCAGATTGCAATATTCAGGATCAGATTATCCAGACAAAAAGCATCTGGTGCTGAAGACATAGGTCAGTTCCTTTTTGGCATCAACATTCTTCTGTGTTTTAAGATTGTTAAATCTTAATTGAACTAAAATTCCTGTTTTCTGGACTCTGTGTGTCATTCTTGGGTTATATCATACTCCTCTCTTAAAGGACAAGTGGCCTTGGAAGTGCTCAGTGTGTTGTTTCCCTTGGTCCTTCCTGACCTACATGTCACAAAGCCCTTAGGAGACACTTGAGCTTGCAGCCAGATGTTTGACCTTGGAGTCATCCACCTGAGCTGGGAAACAAAGAGAAAAAGAAATTAGGAGCACATTGTGGAGAAATATTCCTGTCCATAAAGATGAGTTCTTGCAAAATATTGCAGATACAAATGTGTGCAGCTGTCCTAACTGCCTTTATTTTTCTGACTTACATTCATGTCTTGTAACAAAAACCAGAGCAACACTGTGTGTCCCTGGCGTTTGAGAGAGATCCGTGCACTCAATCCTTCAGCACTGCCTAGTGGTGAGTGAGTGTTTCCAGCACCTGATGGCAGAGGTGTGGGGTAGGTTTCTGAAAAGCTTTGTACATGCGCTTCCACAGTTGTCTGTAGCTCTATGTCTTGCAACTGGCAGTTTTCTTACAGCAGGACTGTTGAGTGCGTAGTTCAGTGTGATGCAAATTTAATCCTGCCACGAGGTATCAAACCTGCTGGCCTTTGGTAATTGTATTAATGGCACAATCTAACAGATTCTCTTGCAAATATTTCTTCAACCAGCCTTACACTAAAAGAACTATTAGGCCATGTGAAAAGAAACTGAAATAGTAAAAGAGGTTTGGATTTAAAACAGTTTTGGATTTAGCCCAAAAGCAAGAGGACATGCATTTTGATTTGCAGAAAAGTGTTAAATATAAACAGACATTACTATATTCCTTCAAAAATAGATGAAGAAAAATTACCTTAAGCCTCTATCAAAACAATTGTGTGTGTGATCTCTCAATTATATAGAGTTAAAGCATCTCGGGGACAAAAAAAAGTTGTAGAACCAAATAAAACAGTATCAAAATGTAAGAAATAGTTTGGTTTTTTAAATTGATCGTTATTTTAAGGAAATACTGTAAGCCAAGATTTGCAATAGCCTGCTGGCCGAAATCTGATTTGCATTACTTCCATATTAATCTCCAGTAACTTCTGACTTCAGTGGAATTAACTCATGTCTGTAATTGGATCTGTGTTGGGGAAAGTACTTGAGGTTTTGCTGCAGTTCTTTGTACCCTCTCATGCCCTTTTAATGTAATCTTAAAATGCTGAATGCTCTTTTCTTAACCAATAACCACACACTCCTCTTTTTCAATAGGCTCACTGTTGGAATCTCTTGCAATTTCTTGCAGTCACAGAGGAAGTCTCCTTTCCTTTTCTCTTCAGGGCTAATTTATATCTCCTTGTGCATGTTAGAGGCACTTAGGATGAAACCTCACAAGGTGGCACCACACCACCATAGAAAGTCATAACTTCATAACTTCATTTAACAGTTTAAATGTCCCTGAAATACAAGATCCTCTACAGAATCTATGATGACACAAACAAAAACATGAAACTACGGTTAATTACTGATTTTAAAACTGTACATAATTACAGAGAAAGTGTTGTGTTCCTCAACTGCTTATCAATAAAACTATGTTCTAGTAAAGTCCCTGAAAATTGAAATGTATGTTAAAAATTTGGGGATTTTCTTGCTGAAACTTCTAGACAATATTCTAGACGATTGAGTAGGTTAAGATTATATTCTAAAATAACAGAATATAAAGTAGAGTAGAGTTTTTGTTGTGGATGGGAAATACTAAACTTGTCAGCTCAGAATCCCCAGTAAATCAATTTGGGCTGAATTAACAGCAAGATTAAGAGGAGTTTATAATGTTATTGCCCAATATGCCTCGGCTGGGACAGACAATGGAGTGAAATTTGATGAGGAAGACATTACAGATAATAAAATTATAATTGTTCATGTCCTCAGGAAGATGTGTGTCTGAGACAAAAGAGAACATATGAACAGATGTTCTCTTTTTTTCTGCATCATTTTGCAGTTTTGGGTGTCTTGTAGAGATGTTAGTGACACTGAGTGATTATCACATTCTCTTTGGTGGGGAAAAAGAGGAGACTGTTCTTGGTAGAATTCAAAGAGCATCAGCATTTCCGATAACAGTGCTTTTATTTAACTATAAGTTCTGCCATTCTTGTCTGTAAGACATTTTACAATCTGAACTCCAAGTGAAATTCCTCGCTGCCCTTTCCCTTTGACTGCCTCACGTTGGCAGAAGCAGGTGTGCCAGCCCTGGCTTTTCTGCAGTTGCAGTGTAGATGGGTCCTTCTCTCTGCTCTTTCCCAGTGAGGAGCTGCTCAGAGCCCGATGTTTTCATGCACAAAGCCTGACTGCCTTTGTGCCCCTTCTTGCAGGTACAGGCTCCGTGGCTGCTGGGTGGGTGCTCATGAGCCCTGCAGCACAAGGCACCGTCTGTACCCTGCTCTCCAGTTCCTGCAAAGGCAGATTGGAGCCGGATGTGCCTGCAAATGCAGGGCAGAGTGGTTAAATTCTGTTGAAGAGGGTTGTGGGCACAAGGCCAGCCTCCTCCTTTTCTAACTGCAACTTTTCTCCACTGAAATCAGTGGATGTGGCAGCCTGCCAGGAGCAAGGCAACTCATTGCTGTGGGCTTAATCATAGCTTGGGCAATTCAATAGGGATCAAGCTTGCCCTGTACTCTCTGCACATTGACAAGCTCTGGGAATTTGTAGCTGCTGGCTGAAGAGGTGATAATTGAAGATTTTGGTCTGGTCCCTCACGTAGAGCTCTGAGCAAGAAGGTACAAGGTGGCTCTGTTTACTTGATGGAAATGGTTTACAGTTTAGTCTGGGAAACAGATCCAGCTTTTTTGTAGGCCTCTCATCCCTTTGGTTGTGGGTTGTTATGGTTATGGTCTGTTCCTCATGTCACCCTGGAGGCAGCACTTCGCAGATAGTGAAATCATGCTGATCGTTAGTAACCTTTTATTAGCAATGTAATGGCACTTAGAAATAAATTTATATTCACCAGATTTCCCCCCATCCCAGCTGAAAGGAAATGATCTCCTACTTAGACATCTGCTTACAGAATCAGAGAATCACAGAAAATGCTGAGTTGTCCCCTTAGGATCACTGAGTTGAGCTCCTGGCCCTGCACAGGACACCCCAAGTGCACCTCCAGGTGGGAGGGAGCGTGGTTCAAGCTCTTCTTCAACTTTGTCTGGTTTGGTGCTGTGACCACTGTCACTGTGGACTAGTAGGCCCTGAGAGGAAAAAGTATATTGGTATTTTAACCAAAATGGTATTATGTGTTTTCTGAAAATGATGATGCTTTTTTTTCTTTATACAGATAAAAAGTTCTGCATATAAAATGCTGTAGATTCAGAGAGAATCCCCTCTAGAAGAGGTTTGAAACTGAGAGACTGTTCCTGTTCTGCCTAAACAAATAGGTTAATTGATGTGTATATTCACAGAAATAAATTCAGTTCCAGGAAATTCAGTGAGGTCTTTCTTATGTTTAAAATATTTCATCTCTTTTATAGCCATTTTAATCACTATTGTTCTTCTAATGTTAGAACCAAATATGATAAGGAAGTATAGAAAAATTTCCTATTGTAATTTCACACATCCTCATAATGACAGTAGTATCAGAATTTGTATTCACAAATCCCTCATACTACACATCTTTAAAATTCGGCTTTCTGCAGAATTTGCTTGCAAATATTTGTAGTGGAATGACTTAGTACCACGTGACTAATTCTCAGTATTTTTTTCCATTTCCAGTTATCTCCTCTAACTGAAAAAGCAGAGGGAACAATTGATGTCCAGAGACGTTAATGTGTTTTGAGGTATTTTCATTCCAAGAAACTCACCAAGTTAAACAGTGGGTTATTGATGCCATACGCCTGGCCTGACTGGCTTAGAGGAGGTTTTTTTTCTCACTGTGATAATTCTGTGGTAGGCAGAGATCCTTAGGGGCCAGATCTCCAGAGAACTCCTGCTCACTTCAGTAGGCAGGCTTCAGCTCAGGTCCTTAAATAATATTTTGCTTGATTCAAGCATGGAATCCATAAACAAAAAATCAAAACCTGCAGATAATAAATTATTCTGTTTCTGAAGAAATACTAATATGCAGGCAGAGATGGAAAACAGATTTACTGCAAGTAAATCTGTTTTTACTGTCTCATTCTTTATGAGACAGTATGTAAAATGGAAGAAAACATTAAAATTTTGTATGACAGATAAGTGAAGAGGAATTGTAATTATCTCTAATATGTCCCTTTGATTTTGAAGAGCTTATTAAAACATGAATAGCTAATCTGAGAGTACTGAAAAATGCAAAAACCCCTTCCTTAGCCATTTCATCTGTATCTGACATATTTTGTTTGAAAGTCTAGGCTTTACTACATTAAACAAAGAACATTGGAGTTCTCATAAAGAACACAGGCATCAGAGCTCTCACTCTATTTTTATTTCCTGTAAAACTGTCCAGAACTCAGCTAACAGTCCCTCTCATTTGCTTGCTTGAAATGAGGACATTGTGTACAGAAAGAGGCTGCAGACTTCCCACTAATGCCACTGCAGTTGGTATTATGAGTAAGCATTTGACAGAACCAGTTCTGATAAAGCCAGAAGAAATACTTTAAACAGTGGCTTCATATTTTGACCAAACACTTCTGGGAAGAAACCTGAGATTTGTTATATCCTTTTGAAAATATCAGTGTGTCCTTTGAAGGTTCACTCGTATTTTTATAGTCAGCAGAGATGGGGTAGAACACCCAGTGTTTCTGCAGTTCCTCTGTTGTACTTTGGAGAATAACAATGCAGGGAAAATTGAGCCTGTTATCTGAGAAGAGCCTAGCAAAAACCTTGACTCAGTAAAATGAAGCTGAGGGGGTTATGAATGCTGATGAATCACAGGAAGCTTGATTCAGTGACCTGAATTTGGAATCCTACAAAACCTTCTACATTTCCTTATCCTGTTTATCTAAGGTATAAATCAGGTGGAATTATTTAATTGATGTCTGATCCAATAATCTACAAAGTGATTCTTCACGCCCTTTAATTCTTTTTATATTTCACTATAAAGGGGGAAAATTAAGAGTATGCCAAAGGAAAGAGAGTAAAGAGCATTTCCCTGGACATCTAATGATTTATTCTGCCCCCAAGCAGGATCTTCAATCACCTCCACAACTGCTGAGGCAGCCAAATTCTAAACTTTTTTCTCTTAAAAGGCTGTGATAGGGGGAGGAGGAAAAGACAATCCTGGCAATAATTTAAAATCAAGATTCATAGGTGATTTCATTTTTGTGAATGGGATTTCCTTTCTATTTAAGACCATCCTTCTTTTATATGTTTCTACTAATGGTAACACTGGAGTAGTGTCGCTGGCTGCCTATATTATCTTTTTTTTTTTCTTTTTTGAACTCATGAGACAATTTATATCCTTTCTTTAATGATTTTTGTTAGCTCACAATAGAAGTTTGAGAAGTTTTTGTCAGCTGTGATGTATAATTTTCTGTGATTCATAGCAAGGATTTATGATTTGTCTGGTTTGCTTCTTTTATCTATGAGCATAATGAGCTGCTAAAAGAATTTGTTTAAACCAAAAAAAAAAACACGTATTCAAATGCTAGTACCACTGAGAATGGAATTTTGGCCTGATGTTTCTTCAAATGCACATGGTCAGTGAAATCAAATTAAGAGAATGGAAATAGCTACATGTGTGTCTGGAATACTCCCACTATTTTGGGATCTGGGAGATAGAAATTCCTCTTCATTGTATTTCTGTCTTCAATACAGTTAGAATGCAATAGTGCAGAGTACTAGTAGATTTTTTTATATAGAGCTTTTCCAAAGTTCACAAGAAGATACAAGATATTTTGATCAAAATTTTAGATAGATTATGGAAGATGAGCCCAAACTGCTGTGTCATCAACTTTTTTTTTTTTTCATGGGTGTGTGGTTGCACAGGTTTTTATTCTGAAGGGTTGTATTTTGTCCATCACTGAGTTAGGAACCAGATGTATAGTTTGTAACCAGAGTCTTCCAAAAAGCACAGGAGTGTGTCTAGACACTATGATAAAGAGTCTTTTCTTGATTAAAAAGTTATTTCACTTTAAGTACAATCATTTTGTCTGCTTTAAGATTAGTGTAATAAGGTGTAATTAAGTGTAATTAAGTTTGTCCCCAAAAATAGTCTTTTTGGGGGGGCATTTCTGTTCTTCTTTTACTTAAGCTTGTTTATTCAGCTGTAACTGCAAATGTCTAACAGTACCTTGAGGATGTCTGAACAAAGAAATAACAACTATCAAACCATACCTTGGTGTAAAATGCTACCAGAAAGCCTTGGTGCTGAGTGTGTCCTCAGTCCCAGCAGTACAGTCACAGCAGCACAACCTTGTACTTGGGTACACGATTACCCTGCCAAAATATTGTACCAGAACTACCTGGCCAGAGCTGGTTCTGCTTCCGTGTCTGTATTGTTCAGTGGATCTCCTAGTTTTATTCTTAACAGATGTTTCTTGTCTCTTGATCCACTTGGTGCTAGAGTTCTCCACAAGAACTGCCCATATCCTCAGGTAAATTTATCACTCCTTCAGGAATTGTGTCTCACTTGGGATTGAAGAATCTGAACTGACACTCAGTGCACTGACAGTAAATAAGCCATCTTGGTTGTCCTCATTACTCCTTACTTTCAGTTCTTCCATCAGCCTTCTCCCAGCTCTCTTCTGTCAGCCCTCTTCCTTTTTGCTTCCTTTGCAGAATACAATACTTAAGATACTCCTTTGCTCACCCAAGGCCCTGCTACTGTGTGTAGATGTTACATGCAGGAAATAACTGAGTTATGTCAGTACACAGCAGTCTTGTGACTGGGGAACTATTTTGGTAAATGCTTGAAGTTAACTAGATGAAGCCCTCAGAAGATTCCAAACAAAAGTGATTGCTAAAGGTGTTAATTGCTTTGAATTGAATAGGGTATCTATTCCCATACCTTTGTCAAGACTTCCTCAGTACCCCAAAAGGCAATAGAATGCAGTGCTGGCGTGTAAATTGACACTTCTCACACTGAGCACACATGGACAGTATTTTCTGACAAATACAATAGCAAATTTGGCATATATAATTCTGGTAACATTGGATACAGGATAGAATTGTCTACACATGAGGGGATAATTTTCTCCTCACCTTTTCTTAGATAACACTACTATTCAATATCTGCCTCAGTGGGACAGGACTTGGGGTTAGTTTGGCTTCAGATTTAAATGTTGTGACTTACTCTTGAATCTGTATTTCCTCAGTTGTCCATGTGCTTCCTGTCTTTCTGCAAAGCCAAAACCAGGAGTTCCAAAACAGAAAACCACAGGAAAAACTGCTCTGGTAATGTTTGGCTTGAGCAGAAACAAATAGCAATAGAGATTTCCTGCAAAATAAATTTCATGTGACAAATGTAGCCTGGATTCTAGACCAAATAGTCTGGCTAAATCTCTCTATTTTTAGTTCAGATTGTATCTGTTACAGCTTTTTCAAAAAATACAAGTATCTTTCAGTTAACCATCTGCAGAGTTTTTTGATCCCATTCATCTTCATCAAATACAATTACCCTTTACTAGAATATTTGATTAATTTATTGAAAAGGGATGAATAGACTCGTTATACAGTTAATAATTCAAAAATTAAAAGGATTTGAAGAAAACTTATTTGCAAAGAGTTGGTGTGACTGATGTAACTTTTAGGTAATATCCATAAGTATGTTAAGCAGTTCATTGTCTACACCAAAAGAAAAGTTCCCATCCAAAGCATTTAGGCTGGAATTCATCCTGCTGAAGNTCATTATCTGTTGCTTTCCCATTGACAATAGATGGAAACTGGAGGGAATGGATCTCTCACTCACAACATACCTTCCTGTGGGTTATACTGAACTTGCCACTGCAGCTTTAAGCCTCAGTTAAGTATCTAAAGACTGATTCTGAGAGGAATCAGCTTTCAGTGAGACGGACATTCAAAGTGAAGATAAAATGGTAAGAAATAAGAAGAGCATGTCTGGATAAGAATTACAACAGTGGGTGCTCATGGCACTGGGGGTTGTGTGTAAACTGTAGCTCTAAGTACAGAACCATCCACTGAGGCACACACATTGTCTGGGCTTGTTCCTACCTGCAGTTCCTGGGAAAAACAACTGGAACAAGAGAGTGAAGGTTTCTCAATATTCTCATGACAGCAATTATCTGACATCAGCATTAAGCCTCAGCTATGAGCTGTTCTGTCTTTAAAGAGGTTTCTGTTACAATGTAAATGGAGGGAGTGAAGTGGTCCGCAGCTACTGTACATGGAAAGAAGGAAGTTTGGGACCTGCTGAAGAAATGCTGTTTCATGGTCGCTGTTCAAACAATGGAAAGGTGTAAGCCAGGCTACAGTGTGCCAAGAAATGTGTTCGATAGTCAGAAAAAAGGCCACAGTGTGATTGACAGGTGAGAAAACTGGCTGGTCCTCTGAAATGTGCTGAAAGTAAGCACAACTTAAGACACTAATGGGCTGTATAACTGTTATTTAGCAGTTGTAATCAGGTGTAAATTTAGGTGATCACAGAATCTTTTTACTGGACACTTCTGCAAGTTCCCATTGTATGTACATATTTGGTTCTCCAAAGGAATAAAGTATCACATGGAAGTATATCCATTTATGTAATAATATAAAGAAAAATCTATATAAATGGAAGTAAGTTACAATGTATGCAGCTGAAATAATTGTGTTTTATTAATTGTGTCATTATCTTTGGTTATATGTCTTACCCATTAATCATTTAAACTCTACAACAGTACTTGAAATTCTACTTTTCCCCTTCAGCATGCCTGCCAAGTCCAGTAGCAGTTCTCCAGCCAGTGAGGATACACATGGATGCTGACAGGCCAAGGATTGCGTGAATATGGATCGCTCAGCTCCTTGCCACAGTTAAGTAATTCCTGCTTTTCTATTCATAAGGGGTCTAGTTTGACTCCTTCTCTTCTACACGACTACCAACTTGCCTGGATATCTTCACAAATCAGATTACAGATGTCCAGCTAGAAATCAATGTTGCCATTCACTGAATTGTGTAACTGTTGCTTTTTCGTAGTGAAGAGTTCTTGCTGAAACGCAGTGCAGTAACAGCAAAAAAAAGTAAACCCATGTATTAGTGATGTCATATACTCAACTGGTGTTAGATGACACAGTTAACTGAAGTTAAATAAGATCTTTACGACTGAATTAGAAACTGCAGCTAAGCTTCCCTGCTTATCCACAACTTGTATCAATTTTCTGTTTTGAGAGTGGAACACAAATGGTGAATGTGCAAGAGGAATGGAGCACCATCTGGTGCTTAAAGAATTATGCTGCAAAATGAGACTGCTAGGAGTTAAAACAGCCTGTGTAATTCTTTGGCTGACTTGTTTGCATAGAAGGAAAGAGTATATTCTGCAAATGTAATATTGTGATGTTCTTCATGGACCTTGTGGTGACTGAGATACAGGGGGATATAGAATTACATGTCAGACTGCATCAGAAACAGTAATTTGGAAAAATACTTTGCCTGTTTGTTGGTTAAAGAAAAAGCTTAAGAAAGTTTTTTCTCATTCTCCACCTCCAAATAATTTAAATAATAGTAGGCCAAAACCATTCAGCCTTTGAAATATCGTGTGATACAATATGCAAGTTCTGTACACAGGCTATAGCAGGGTGGCAGTACTTACCTTAGCAGGGACAGTCATAGATAACATTTTGCAGGAACCTGCAAAATGTTTGTTAAAATGGAGTAAAAGTAACAGTTTAGCACATATCTCAGCATGCAGGTTTGGGCTGACACAGTGTGGGAGAGGAATGGAGAGGGACAGTTGTCTGTAGTTCCATTACTCTGGAAAAAAAAAGACCAATGGATTTTCTGTGTGAGCTCTGAAAAACTCTGGGGATCATCTCTAATGGAATCTCTATTTGTCAGAAGATATCAGACAAGAGACAAAGTTATTTTTGCTTTCTGTGATTCCCGTAGATAGGCTGGAAATAAATCCCCATAGATGATGTCTATGGTATTTGCTTATTGGAGCACTGGTGGTGAGGGGAATATCTCCACCTAACTCACCCACCCTTGTCAAGTGCTGTGGTGTATTGACGCTGAGAGGTTTTCGCATCTTCATTGAAGACCAAAAGCTGGTAGTTGTAAAAGCAAAGTCCTTTATTGCATTGTTAAAATCAGTCTCATGAAGGCACAGTTATTACAGTCCATGCCAGTATGCAGGAAGCCTTCTAACATAGAGTCCTTAAGTCCCAAGCAGAAGCAACAGCTTTTTATCTGTAGTAGCAGCAACAGCACCCGTAATCTGTGTCCCATAAATGTGCTAGCATCCTCAAAGCAGAGCATTTTTATTCTATTTTTAGCCAATCAGGCTTAAACACAAATTTTCTACAGTTTTGCTAGACCTACCCTAAGCTAAGATTGATGTGCAACAGTATTCGTAATTTATTGCATGAATTCTACGCATATAGCTCTGTCTGTTCCATCTAGGAATGTTTAGCAAGGCTGTATTGTTTTCATTATGTCTAGAGCTTAACTATCTTTGCAAAAGGCAATGCCACTGAACTTTAAACTAGGTTTTAGGTCCTTTTCTCACTAATTAATTCAGTCTCTTATTTGCTAAGGCACTTAAAAAATCCTCCACTTACTTGAAACTAAACTTGCATATCTACCTCATGTCTGCGTGAATTTATCTATTTTAGTTTCTCTGAAGGTTTTAATTCAGCCCTCACATCTCTGGACACCCCATGGCCTGTGTGGATGGGGCCCAGGGGAATTGTACACTGAGAGTACATTTATGCAGTAAGTATTGCTTAGTGTTACTGTGTCACTACAATATCATCACATACCTGCTGGAACTAATTTACATAGTACGAGCTCATGGTTATTAGATAGCTCTTTTGCACTGTGCTTGCACCTCCCCAGTTCAGGGGTCATTGGGGGTCTTTGATGAAGGCTTCCAAGGTCTTCGCATCTGAACTTTCCAACTTTGTCTTCGGAGCATGTGCAGTTACAGTGTTCCTTGGTCTGTCTGGTCTTAACTGGCCTAAATTCTTTATTTTGTGGCTAACTGGCTTTACATTTGCCAATTTCTCATTAGTACTATACTTGCCTATCTCTAAACCTATCCACCTGGGTTTTTTTCTTTTTTTTTTTTTCTATTCAGCATTAAGCAACTGGTTAACCATATATGAGCCACTACGTATAGAAAGTAATTTCTATCAGGTTATATAGGTATAAAAAGCTATGATTCAGGTTACATTGATACCAGGTTATATAAACATATCAGGATATATTGATATCTTACAACTCAAGCTATGTAAGTACCTTGTAACTTTGATCGAAGGCATCATCTGTTTTGTGAAAAGAAGCAGTGTACGCTGTCAGCTGAAAAGAACAGGGCCTAGGCCTTTATTAATATTCAACTCTTTATTAAAAAGATCAGCTTTGTAGGAGTCGCTCAGCAGGACTCTTCCACAGCACTACAGCAAGCTGGAGTAGTTGACAATAATACTATGAGAGTTGTTTGCAGGCCACGTGTTCTCCATCCTTGTCCTCACAGGTATACCGAGAAGCAAGCAGCTTTGGTCACCTTCCTCTTCCTTCCCCACGTCTGGCCTGTTCTTTGTAGGTCATGGCGAGTCTTCAAATTCAGCTCAGGGGTGCAACTCCTTCTTCTGTCATCAGGT
>VZUA01060745.1:16591-34858 GCA_013401035.1 Horornis vulcanius | reverse complement strand
TGCAGCTGCAGCATCGGGGAACCAGTCTAACTCCCTCAGAATCACAGCAACACCAGGGTCAGCCCTCCCCTTCTTTCATCTATTGAGAATTTGTTCATAACAGCGGCCACTCTAATTTTGGAGCTGTTTAATCACTTTAATCAAAAGCACAGTACAGATGTGCTGCTTTATTTATTGATGTTTCCCGCACTTGTGTAAACATGACAGCATGAGCCTGGCACAGACATGAGCTGTATTCCCTCTGCCTGCATATTGATGATAGACTTTATTGCATATTTACCTTTTTTTTAGAATAAATGTGGACTTAATCAGGAACCATGAACGCTCATATTCATTATGAGATAAAGTCACTACAATTATAACAAGTTAGACCAGTCTCACCTTTTTGAGAGCAAATACAGTTTTATTTTTTATGTGGAGTTATTTGCCTTGTCAGACAAAAGTGCTGTAACAAAAATTCTAGTTAACTTTTAGGAGAGATAAACACACCAGAATAAAAGGGAATTTCGAGTATTTTCGTGTTTGACAAGCTTTCTGGTCCTTTTGGGAATATAATGACTGTCTCATTGTGTGTAACATTGGTTTGCCTGTTGCATTATGCTTAGGAGTTAGGTGCACACCAAAGTTTCATTGACCCTGGCCTCTGTGCAGGAAGGCAGTCATGTCTTGGGATATGCTTTTTTATTTGTTTTCTAGACATTTGTTAGCAACAGAATGTCATCTATGTATCCTGAACATGAAAACATGAAAGGAAAAAGCAGGTAAAAATATTGTTTTCCTTTTTATTCACCACAACAACTTAGAGATAAGTTGCTGTTATTTGCCAGTCAACATCTGGATCTATTTGTGAAAAAAAGCGCATACATGAAATAAGGAACTTACTTCCCAAGAAGGGGAACTGTATGCTTACATGAATCAGCTGTGAAATTAGGGGATTCTCCTGCTATGAGTGTAGTAAGGAAGCTAAACAGAAAATTAAAAAAGAGAAGTACTGACAGCAAAAGTTTTGAGGATTTGGGACCCTGTGATTCTTTGATTTGCTGAAGGATGTAATCACTGATAGCCAGCAGGAGTCATGGGTGCTCAGCACACAGAGAACAAGGCCACACTTCACTACACTGATGAGATAATGTAACAGATCAGGGATAAGTGCTGGGGCACTTTAACTTGTCTAAATGAGTGAGATAAGAAAGCAGCAGCTTCTAAAGTGAATCAGTGTTTCCCTTGTGTAACTCATGCTCCCAAATGACACTTGCCAACAAAGAGCATGATGAATACTTTGTATTTGGGGAAGAAGAGACTGAGCAGTATATATGGAAGAAACATTATTGACCTGTTATTAAAGCAGAATCAACCCTTCCTACTGTCCGCATTTACTAAAAGAATCCTGAAAGAAAAATATCTAGCCTTATTTTGCAATGTGTAATCTTTCGGTGGATCCCACGTATGTCATGTGAGTTGACTGGGGAGGTAACTTTCACCCCTCATTTTCTATAACAAATCACTCATATTTTCCTGCTAGCAGAATACCAGCTCTCTCTTCACTTGGCGCATTTCTTATTGAGAGGTTACAGCCACAGGGGAGGACTTGAGGAATGCTACAGTTCCTTGTGCCAACATCCAAGTAGAACCTGTGAAAAACCATACCAAATATTCAAGTGCTTTAATGTCCTAGTCATGTGCTAATAATATCCTTTATATGCTTTACCATAGAATGAAAATATTTTCTGGCTGATGAGACAGTTACTATTTAACGAGAAATTCATCAAGGCATTTAGAAATGAGGACAGAGTGAGAAGCTCTGGAGAATTTAGGATTTCTGGGTAACTGGAACCTCCAGACTGTCAAAATTCAGTCAGATGCTATTTCATAAATAGTATTATACTAACAAAAACACCATAGCACATATCAGCTTCAACAACTATTTTGACAGGAAACCTTCCTTGCTGTATTTAAGGGTGAGAATGAAAGGCTGTATGTCATTAAACATGGAACAGTCTCCTCCCATTTTGGATGAATACGCCACATCAGACTGTTTTCTGTATTAGTACCAGAGCATTAGGCATGTTTTAAGGAAACACGCATGTACTGTGTTCCAAACACACCAAATACAGCTATGTGTACCTCCCTATAGTAGCCTGGTGTCTTCATAGTCAAGTTTCCTATTTTAGAAGTTCCTTACTATTAACACCAGAAGTGTCCTAGAGCCCCAAACGTGCTAGACATTTCAGTGAAAGAAAAAGAGAGTTTGGTCTGCAGTCATTCACAAGCCTAGTCCCTGTAAAATACAGCTTTTAACCCACTGATACGCCTGCATTTTCCATATATTCTTCCCACTCCTTCAGCTGCTGCTGCGATGCCGGGCTGGGATAGGGTTCGGAATGGGAGACTGCATGAGACTACAAGAGAAGGGTTTTAATCTGATCATAGGCCAAGGTATGATTTGGAAAACTGTATTCGATTCGGTCAGAAAAGTGTTGCAGCCCGGCAGCACGAGAGCATGGGACGGTCCGTACGGTGCGAGGCAGCGCCTACCCACGTCAGCAGCGGCCGAGTTCCTGGGGCGGGGCAGGGCCGCGCCAGGGTTCGGTGCCNGCTCCCTGCGCAGGGCTGCGTCCGCGGCGCGCGAGGCGATGCCGGCGGCGGGCTCGGAGGGGGAGGAGGGTTCGGCCGGGGAGCAGCCCGGCCCCGGCACCCCCAAGCTCTGCGGGTACCTGCAGAAGCTGTCGGGCAAGGGGCCCCTGCGCGGCTTCCGCAGCCGCTGGTTCGTGTTCGACCCCCGCCGCTGCTACCTCTATTACTTCAAGGGGCCGCAGGAGCCGCTGCCCCTCGGGCACTTGGACATCGCCTCCGCCTGCTTCAGCTACCACCAGCCGGAGGCCGGCGCGGCCGCCGCGGGGGACGAGCCCGCTGCCTTTGAGGTGCACGGCCCTGGCGGCGCCGTCACCGTTCTCAAGGTAGGCCCGGGGCGGGCGGGACCCGTCCCCGCTCCTGTCCGGGCCCCATCCCCATCCCCGGTGTCGTCCGTGTCTTCCGTCCGCGGTATCGGCCCGGCCGGCGGGGCACCTCCGCCGCGTCCGTGCGGGCTTGTGTAGGAAGGAAGGTGCTGTTTCGCAAACGCCGCGGATATTTGCAGTACCGGGCTGGCTCCGGTTGTGTGTTAGTTGCGTCTCTCTCCTTTACAGGAGATTTCGTGTTTACAGTGCTCCCCTGAGGGGAAGGAAATGCTTCTACTGAGCACGGGCTGAGTGGGTTCTCTGGAATCGTCTGGGCAGAAAAAAGATTTCCGAAGAAATCTGGTGGGTTGGGGTTTTGGAAGTTTGGCGGGAGTTGTCGGATTTCAGTTTGGGGGTGTTTATTTTGAAGAGATGATGCGCGGCAGGAGTCTGCGTTTAGGCTGCTTTGGGAGGAAGGAAGAGGACGGAGAATTGTTTCCTCATAGTAGCAGAGGCTGCTTATCTCATTGTCTGTTCGAGGACTCAGATTTTCGTAGGAAGAGAGGTAAATGTTTGGATTATTTAACATATCTTTCCTTTACTGTCATGCCTAGGGAAAAAAAAAAACCCAAAAAACCAACCAACCAAAAAAAAAAACAAACAAACAAACAAACAAACAAACAAACAAACAAACAAACAAACAAACAAACAAACAAACAAACAAACAAACAAACAAACAAACAAACAAACAAACAAACAAACAAACAAACAAACAAAAAAAAAGAAACCCAAAAAAACCCCACCCAAACAAACAGGGAAAGCATTTGACTCAGTAAAGAAGAAATAAATGATTCTGAGTATCCATTATCTTTGAATTCTGTTAAAGCAGATTTGTGTCCTTCAAGGAACATTCTTCTGCATAGAATGTAACTTTTCACGTGAACTGTGTACTTTCTGAGCAGCATTCTCAGTATTAAAACATAATCCATTAAGTGTTAACAGCAGAACTTCCTATTGAATACTGGAAAATATCTCTTACATACTTGCTTAATAGTGGAGATTTGAGCAGTCATAATACCTCCTGGGACTGTGGAGGATGATTGTATCAAGAATGCTCTTCAGCATTCTGTTTTGATGAGCATAAATGTCAAAATACAGACTTGTTAACATGCTTTAGTGCAGAATAAGGAATCTACTTACCTAGAAAACTAATGCACTAATAATTTTAATGATATTTGGTTAGGTAAGAGCAATGTAATCAGTTACATGCAATCACATGTAAAAACTGCCTTTATGTAGCTGTAAAAGATTTTACTGCTTTCAATGAATCTACCTTTATAGCCCAAGTGTTATGATATTAAAACTGCAGACTTGCTTTAAGCTTTGCTTTCCATCGTTTGAGGGTTTTTTGTTTGTTTTAATTAGCATCTAGTAATTTGTAATTTTACATGGAAATATTCAGAAAAATTTTGAGGGTGCCTTTTGAATAGGAGGGCTTTTATTGAGAAACACAGAATTTGTGTTTAGGATTGAGTGTGAAATGTTGTCTGCCCCCTGTGTAATAAATAGTCTGTCAGAGAGTACTTGGGGCAGTAGCCTTGGGTGTCTTCTGCAGTTGTGAAGATACAAATCTTACTCAACATTGATACACAAATGTAAGACATGGGGGGTGGTTCTTTTTCATATTTTTATTGGTATCTTTTGGTCTGTGATGTTACTACTCTGCCTATATTTTATGTGTTAATTGTTTCCAGTGCTCTCTAGGAAAGAATCTGCATAGATTGGAATTTCCTTCATGTTTCCCTTATGGGGATAGAGAAATGGTGCCAATTAAGAAAGTCAAATTAATTTCTGCAAATAGCAGCAAAAGATAATTTTCTGTTGTGATGCCCTAAAGCAGCCAAGTGATTGTCCATAAAAATGCTTTTATGTTGTAGGTGTTTATATAGTAAGGAAGGAGTTAATGAAAATCTTAAGGGTTATTGCAGGACCCGCTGGCCTTTTGTGGCCACATCATTCACCAAGGAATAAGGTTTTTGGAACTGAAATTAATTTTTTTCTATCCAACATGATAGTTCTTTAAGGCTTTGAAAAGCATCCTTCTGCTAACTTAGGTATATGTAGAATTGCATATTAATTCAAGATGGTAAATGGAAAAAACCCAAACAACCCAACCCTTCTCCCTCCCCCTCCAATCCAGCCCCGGTTAAAAACAAATGTGATTTATTCTGTTAAGAAAACATTACACATAGAGCACGAGGAATTAAGTCAAGTCTAATGTACTCTTCAGCCTTTAACTCACGTGCTTTGTTTTCCTCAATTTTTGCTGGTTGTTCAAAAGTTCCACATATTGTGATCTGGCCTTTCCCATTCAGTGTTACAGACTGAGAAGAGCAATAAAAAATAAGCTACTGGAATTCCAGATTGAAATCATGATGCTATTGAGGAATGCACTATTTCTTATAATGCCTCAGTTTCTTTTTAGTGTAATGATTCCATCATCTGGATTACTCAGCCTTTTGTCAGGTAATGGGAGCTGAGAACTCTATATGTACTCTAGCTTTGCTTCCCAGATTAAGAATTTTGGAAAAAATATACTGCAGCCTTTACAGCAAATAAAGCAAGATGTTAATATTCCAGAGCTGTGAATAACCAACCTGCCACTTGTGTGGTTGTGGTTTTTCTGTATGTTTCCAACAGGTACAATAGAGCAGAAAAAGCTAAGTGTGTGTTAAAATCTTTTCCATTTAAATATGTATAAAAGATACCATCACTTTAGGTAAAGGAGCACAGAAAATTGTGTACTTTATGAATTGTGGATAAATTACGTTTGAGAATATTTTCATGGGAGGGCATGCTAATACTGATCCTGCAAATACATGCTGTAACACAGAATGCTGCTAATACAATCAAATGAACCTTTGGCCACGTTTGCGCAGCAAGGCCTAGCATTAAGGGGGGAAATAATTAACATTATGAATATATATAAATGAACAAAGGTGTCATTTCTCATTTATTTTTAAAGTAGTGTCTTGTAGTGATACATTTTGCTTGCTTCAGAAACAAAGGAACTCTGGCCAATGATGCTGGACTGTGTATCTGGTCACTTGTGTGTGGGTAACTTCTCTGTGAACAGTGGTGAATTGGGAGTGGAACAGAAATTGCACAGAGTTGTGAAAGAAAAAAAATTTTCTGGGCTATTTAGCCAAGTGTAAGCATTCCAGATGCTGCAGATTTAGGGCCATGATGCTTGAAAATATTGGACACCAAACTTGCTGAACTGAGAGTGGCTTAGGAGCGGGTGCTGTAATTTGTCAGTGATCTCGAAGGATGCAGGTGTTGTTGAGCTTGAACAGTTTTGCTGCAGGGTCTGACACAGCATAGGAGGGAGCTCAGCGCTGAGGGTGATTTGTTGTCTGAGCTGATGCTTTTTGCACTAAACTTTGCTGGTTAGTGGTTGCAGTGCTTTAATTAAAAGTTGGGCTGTCCTCCAGAAGAAGCCATCTGTCTCCAGATTTGCTGTTTGAGCATAGCAGGAATAATAAATCTTAAGAAATGCAAACTTTCTCGTGGTGTTCCTGTTTTACAAAGTAGCTTGAGGGAGAGTTTGTCTGTGTTCAGAAATGTAGCAAGAATTTTCATGAGATTTCTCAAAATGTGATGTCTGCTTGTTGCATTTCTTTGGACTCCCTCTTTAAAGAGTTTAGTGTTGGCATACGTGTTCCACTAGTGGGTCCAGATAGAGAATGACAGTGCATGGATGTTTTCCCAAGTCATTCTTCTGTTTGTGTCATGTCTGCATGAGAAGGTGACAGTTCTACATAACTCTTAGTGGGAGAATATAGGGGAATATTTTAAATTAAATTATAGTAATTTTCTATTGTTTAAGTTGAAAACTACATGGTACTGTATGGCTCTTCACTTTAAGAGTGTCTTTTACTCCTACTGTGGCTGTAAGTTCGCAGCAGTACCCTGACAGTAATTCCTTATTTCACACCAGTTTGGGTGACATTCATGGTAGTTTTTTTTCTCACAGAAATACATCCATTAAAATGTGACTGCATGGCTCTGCAAGAAGAAAGCACCTTAGCAATACTTTAGTAGCTATGACGATTTTTTGTGAGATTGATTGCTGCTCTCCCTAATTAAATGTTTTGGTTCTCATGGTGGGCAGTAGCCAAATACTTGGAAAAGCCTTGAGAAATGGGGCAGGCATGGAAGTGTTCCTTTCTTTGACAGATAAAGTGAATTTAAAGATATGTTTCCAAAATTGTGCTCTTTATGGTTAGAGGAAGAGGAAGACTTAAATATTCTATGTGTGGTTCTTGGTTTTATTTTGTTTTGTTTTTTTTTAAACAGCATATTTCAAACAACAGCTTCAAAGATTAATTTTGTTTGAACAAAACTAATTTTAACAGAGATTTTTAGGGTACTCTTTTAGTTGTAAATAACTGAGATACATGTAATAAACTCAGCTAAAACTGTTAAAAGGGAGAGGAAGTCTCCAGAAGAGGAGGACTGTGTACAGGAGGGAAGGAAGGCAAGGTAACAGGCAGGGATCAGCAGGAAAGCACTGAGTAATTCTTGGGGCAATTACTTAAAGCAGGGGCTTGAGAACCTTGTACTGCTTTGGCTTGCCACTTTCTGCTGAAGGATGGGCAGACTGGCCCTGTGTGTAACAGCAACATCACCTGGGAGCTGAGGGTGTGTCTGTGCAGCTCAGTAGAGAAAAGTGCAGCAGGGGATTGAAAAGCAGCAAGGAGCAACTCCAGTAAAATCGATTCACTGTTCTCTGAAGGTGATTGGTGAGATGGTAACAGGACAAATTGTGAGAGCGGTTCATTCAGTTCAAGAAGTTATGGACAGAAGTTAATTGTAGTATAACTTAGGTTGACTGCTGGTTGATTGCCTCATTAGCTGTGTTGTGGTAGCAAAGAGAAGTAAGTACTGCATCCTGTGTTAGTAGAAGCTCTTTGAATTCTTGGTTTTCTGCTGGAGCACAGCAAAACATTGCTTTACATGGCCTGTGGGCAAGTGTCTCTAAAGGAAGTATAAGTTCTCAAATTTGCTGGAAGTGAGGATTTGCCACTGGCTAAAGCTCCAAAGGAAATACTTTAGTGCTAGGAATGAAGGGGATATGTTTACTCCTGGCAAAAAATGACTGTAGTCTGTAGATGTAAAAACCTGCTCCTGTTGTGGTCATGCCCAAACTACCAGAGGTGGCTGTGGGGATTGGCATTTCCCAGAATCCAGTTTTTGACCTTCTAAACTATTCTTTACCCTATGTATTTTTTAATGAGGGAAATGGTTTTCTCTGGTTTCCTGTGAGAAAGTAAGAAAAAAATACATGAAGCTGATTTCCATTTCAGATTACAAGTATCTCAATTACATATCTTTCTTACCAACTGACTCTTCAGTGTCCTCCTGTATCACTTGTTTGTTTCACTGCTTGATTTTATTTGATTTATATATCTTATATCCTACCATGTGCATAATGTACTGAAAGGAGCTGGTGCAGCAGCTTCAGGAATAACTGAGGTTTTCTGCTTAATCTCTTTGAATGGTGCTTTGGAGCCATTTGCTGTAGAGTGTTATGGATGTTAAAGCTCTCAGGGGTACAAAGAGCCAAAAGGTAAAATAAAAATCCATCTCTCTCATTGCTAAACTGAGACTGCAAATTGCTGAGCCAGAGAGAGCACCCTGGGGAAGTATCAGTTTTTGTTTGCTGTGCTGTGTGTGCTTTGTCTTGTCATTAGTTGCTGTTGGGGCCAAAATATAATGGCAAATGAATCTTCAGTTTTACTAGACCAGAAGTGTTCTCATGTGAAAAATGAAGACAATTCTGTCCCATTGCTGTGCATTATGCAGCTGTGTACTTTTGTATTGTTTATACTTTTGTAAGGAAATGTGTGTTGTTGCTTTCTGTTCTTTTGCAGCTGTGCCTTGCACAGATGCCCTCTTAAGTTGTGAGGAACAGAACAGAAAACTGTTTGAAATTAGGTTGTCTTTAAAGAGTAAACATAGTCATCTTTTCCACTGATAATGCCATCATGCGCATTGGGAGAAGGTAGGAGAAAGGCTGGCTAAAAGATAAGCACTCCATGTGCTAACAACCCAAAGGAGTTAGGGGAGTGTCTTCTCATCAGTGTTAACTTTCTGTCACTGAACAGTCCATGTTACCAGGTCAGGTGCTTGTCCTGAGGATGTATGTTGAAATAACAATAACTTTTCCATGAGAGCACCTGCAGTGTGAGATACCTTCACTTGTCTCTTCTTGGTATTTGTATATTGCCATTTCACATGCTTTGAAATTACTTAGAGCTCTGATTTAAGGTGTGTTTGAATTCTTCCTGACTTACTGCCATTCACATTTTTGACTATGGTCTTGTAGCTTAGGCATTAATGTTGGATTTTGGTGGGGGTTTTTTTGTTTGTTTGTTTTAAGTACAATTTTTCTGTAGAAGCTAGTTAGCTCACCGGATCATCTGGAAATACAGTATGTAGATTTAGTCGTTGAAGTATTAGGCATTGCAATGCCTTATTCATTTGATGGTTTCTGCTGGTAAGAGAGCAAGTCAAAAGAAAATGGGAATCTTCCTGAATGTGCATGGGATTTTTTCCCATAATATAGATTTTTAGGTATATGTTCAAACAGTGGTTTATGTGTAAAATATAATAATATAAATGCTGCTGCATTTTCTACAGTCTGAGTGTAAAACTGAAGAAATGCATGAGACTACTTCTAATGAAAAATTCTGGCATGAGAATCATGGATGTGCATGTGAGCACAAGGTGCACCTGTTTCATTGTGGTTATTTCCTTAAAATCATACTGATTTTGAGTGATGATACCTTGGTGATCTGCTGATTTATCTGTCTTGGGTTTATTATTGCACTTGGAATTACTGTGTTCATGTACCATGGGCATGCAGGAGATCTCACCAGTGCTCTGCTTCCATGTCCTGCAGGCTGCAACTCGGCAGGACATGACCTACTGGCTGCAGGAGTTACAGCAGAAGCGGTGGGAATACTGCAACAACCTGGATGCAGTGAAACGGGACAGCCGGACCTCCCCCACGCCCAGTGACTTTTCCAAAGGTCTTGTTGCCAAAGACAACTCTGGTACGTTGGAAACTTGAGTGATAATAGAAGGCACGGCTCTCTTTAGTGTCAGTTCATCAATACAAGGTGTTGCACTGGGGTAGAGAACAGTCTTAAGAATCTTTTTCACATCTTTTTATCAAGTAACTCTGTGTAAACTTCACATATGCTAAAATTATTTAACATAAATGTAATTTTATATGTGATTTCATATCCTTTACAAAATCTGTTCATTTCTTGAAAAATAGATTTTTAGAAATTGCGTTTTAGTTGTTGCAATATCTTAAAAAGTTAGTATGGTAAATATCCTGAGATGTAAATTCCAGTTTTTAATGAGAACAGGTATATTTTGCATTCTGAATGACCATAATTTGTTCCGGAAAAGATATGGTGTGGTGGATGTATCTGACTGATAAGAATGCCTTTCAAAACTGGAAGAGAGTCTGCACTGCTATTACATAAGTGAAATTCAGTCTCTGAAATACCTTTAGGCAAGGAAAATGTAATTCTACGCTAGTGTCACAGTTATAAAAATGTCTGTGCATTTTACAGAGTTATTCTGCATTTTTTAATACATTGCACAGGCACTTGTGAATTTTTCCTCAGTCCCTACAGAAATGGATTTTTTGCTGATTTCTGTTATCCATAAATAACACTGAGTAAAATCCAGTTCTGTGCCAAGTTAGTTATTGTTGGCACTAGTAAGGCTCTCCTGGGTTTAAGCTGAGTCTTGAGATCAGACAGGTCATGAACAGATGTCACATTTGGTTGATGTCTCTTTGCTCCTGCAGTAAACCAAGCGGTGTCAAGCTGTTGTCACATCTTATCCTCTCCTGAGGTTCAGGTCCTGGTTGCAGTGTTGTCCTCTAACCCAGTTTGCTGCTCTCCTTTGAGAGAATGTGCTGCTTGTGGCTGGTTGCTCAATACAGCTGGCCTCACATGTGTTTCCTGGGGGCTCAGCTGGGCGTTTCAGCCACTGCAGGCAGCCCCTGCTGAAAGCAGAGCCTGCCCTGCTCTTCCCTTGAGCTGCTGCAGGGCTGCCCCTGCAAAGGGCTGCTGCAGGGTCTGCAGGCAGCAGCAATCGGTCTCTTCTCCAGATCTGCTTTTTGGCCAGTGTAATTTCCAGAAGTGATTTATTGTAGGGACAGGTGAGTGGCAGGATTAACCCAAGATAATTGCTGGGAATGCCAGGTGGGATGGTTTGAGACCCCTTTTTTGGCAGCAGTGAGTCTGGGCAGCAGCTTGTCAAACCATGTGCTCCAGAGCACATGTACTGGTGGCAAAAAAATTTAAGTGTTGCAAAGGGGAACAGGCTTTGGCCTCTTGTTTTCTGCTGCACATGCTCCCTGTTTTTGTTGTGTTTAACTGACCCTGCACTGAGCAGGTTGAGTTCAAATGTTAGCCAGAAAGGAGGACTTTCTTTTCATTTCTGCTAGACTGATGAGTGGAATATGTTCAGTGTGCAGTCAGGTGATTGCCCAGCTGGTGGACAGGAGGGAGCAAGGCACAGTGATTAAATACAGGAAGGCAGAGTAAAGCAGCAGACAGGCCTGCTGTCTTGGCAGCAGTGTTGGATCACATCAACTCTAATATGTAACTTGGCCACAGAATCTGTTCTTGTGTGTGCTACTTCCCTCAGAGCTTGGGTACAGTGTGAAATGAACCTCTGTCACTGCAGCATGTGCAGGTGCTGTTCTCTTATGTTTTGTATCACATCCAGTCATTTCTTCACTGATCTGGTATTTTTCTTTAAGTCATTGGGGACTTTCTGGATGAGCCAGTGGAACCTCTTCATGTAATTTTTTTTTTTTTAATTTCAATTACTGTTGTTTTTATATCTAGGACAAGGAATGTCAGTATAGCATGCATGGGCTGAGTAGGCCCATCCCTTTCAGGGGCAGCCTGCAGTTAAAAATGCGTTTCATAGAATTTGGAGCTGCATCTAGAGTGTCTCATTTTCCAGGACAAATCACAGTGAGGACTCTTGTCATCAACTGAAGTACTTAAATAGGGATTCCTTTTGGGGAAAATACAAGTAGCCAGAATGCTTGTTCCTTTTTTTTTCATCAAGTACCCTAAGAGTTTCTTCTAGATTTACAGGATTCTGTAAGGCTCTGGTTTCATGTTGATGACTAAGATATGTGTCTTGTATATTTTTTTTCTCTTTTTTTTTAAGAAGTGAATATGTGTGCAGTGATGTGCTTTATACCAGAGCATAGAAATTGGTTTATTTTGATAGTGCTTGAATACAGATGCTATCACTAATATTTTAAATGGGGAAGTAGTCTGTCTTCAGTCCAAACCCTGAACTGCTAACTGCAGTCTTGCCTGTCTGTCCTCCCCTGTCCCCTCCCAATTCAGAAATGTGGACTAACTGGGGCATACAGGGAGTTAGATGCTGCTTTGTGGATCAGCCTTGAAAGGTTTTTAAGAATATACAATGTAGTGAAAAATATTTTGAAGTATTTTTCAGAGTGGAATGTGGGAAAGTTAGTATTAACAAAAATTACACTGTAGGATTTGTCATGGAGGTGTCTTACTACCATGGAAGTCAAGTAAATTATTTATTCTTTATAGGATGTGGGATAATTATATTTTTCTTGAAATTGCCTGAGCAACCCCACTCATTTGTTGTACAGTGTGTGCTGTGCAGTCCATGCGTCTAACCGAGGTCCTGACTGGTGTGGGCAGGGGATAATGTCCGGTGAGCAACCTCAGGGTGCCACATTCAGACAATTGGCATGTCTGGGAGGGGAAATGCATTTGTTGAGAATTCAGCTTTTGAGCAATTCCTTTACTTGGGCCATTCTCTAAAGAGACTTTTCAGAATCAGATAGATAGAAGATGAAACAAGCTGTAAGTGTAAAAGCAGAATGTTAGTGTTCCACCCTGGCTTTGAGTATCCATAAATGTTTGGTCTGTGTGTTGTGGGTTGGTGTTTTTTTTCCTTTTGGGATGTTTGGGTTTTCTGGGGTGGGTCGGTGTTAGGTTTGGTTTTGTTTTTAATTATTATTTTGTAGTTAAAACCTACTTACTATCTTTCCTCTTCATTTGATAGTAAATATGATCCCATGTTTAGTTTTATCTCAGCTATTTTAGCTGAACTGTGCTCAGTTCAAACAGCCACAGTACAAAAGAACTTGGAATTCCCTTTGGCTGCTAAGGCCCTGAAGCATCTGTTCATAAAAATCAAGGCAGTGTAACTTGTACCTCTGTTTGAAACATGACATGATACATTTCTTTGTCAGACACCATTTTTCAAGGGTTTGAGAGATTCCTAGTGTCGGGGATCTTTAATACTTAATATTCTTTATCACAGAATGTTCTTTCTACTTCTAATATTTGATACTTGATAAAAGCAATCCTCTGCTGAGTAATTGGAGGGTATGGTTTGCCTAGAGATGGTCTTGCTGTTGGTGCCATGCAATTGTCAGAGCAAAGGCTGAAAGACTCACCAGTGATAAGAGGGCATCATAATTTCCTAGGGTTTTAAGTCAGAACCCATCCAATGTAGAACTTTCTAATATAAATGTTGAATGAAGTCTGAGAGTGTTGTCAAAAAATCTTTAATCCACTTTAGTACTTCGTGAATTATATCAAGAAGAATCTGAAAATTGTATGTGGGTTTGTTTAACTTTCCTTTTCAGAGGGTTTGTAGAGGGCTGTAAACAGCTTTATGCTTCTCTGTAATGGTTTTGCTATTTCCTAGTATGTTCTGTATTCTGGGTGTTTTACTCCCTCTGCCTGCTGAAGGGAGAAAGTAGCTCTCCAGACCAATGGAAACACTGAGGCAGCACAGCCACTGTAGCTGTGTAGTCTGTGTTTGCCAGGGTGGTGTGTTGGAGCCCTGGCTGGCTGGTTATCAGCCTGGCTCCTCTGGCTGTTGTGAGCTGTGGCTCAGGACTGGGCCGGTTCCTGAAGAGCCATTGGGAGTCTGTGGGTTTTGCTGGGATGTTCAGGACTGTGCTGCAGCTCTGCATAGCCTGGCCATGGACCCCCCACTTCTCCAGTGCACAGCAGAGTTGGCTGGCATGGGTTGAGGAGGAGCTGCATTCAGGAATCCTCACTGGTGTGGAGGTGTCCGATGTCCTACAGAGCTGTGCCAGCGTTCCTGGCTCTGGCAATGCCCAGCCTGGACTGGCACAGGACTGCGTCAGGTCTGTAAAGCTCACTGACTTGCAGCAGTAATGTCATGTTTTTAGGATGCTTTTAGGATGAATCACTTACAGGATGAAGCACTCCCTGAAAGCTGGGTCTGTGTTTTTGTGGCACTGTTCTGGACTTAGTTCTGATTGGCTAATTAGTAAATCATCATGAAATAATGCTTTGTGAGCATCACACAGGTCCTGTCTTATCAAAAGTATGTGACTGCAGTGAGATCTCACTAAGAAGTTTGCTATTTTTAAGGTTCATTTGAACTGAACGTTTATAAAGTTATGTTGCAGTTTAAAGTAAAACCCAAACAATGTCACTAGCAGACTTAGCAGTATATGACTTTACATGACCACTATTCTATTACTTATGCTTATTTTTTTCTCTCACTTTTTTTTTCTCCCCTTTTTTTTTCTTTTTAATATAGATTTGAATGTCCTATGTAAAAATGCTTCAGCAGAGAGAGCTAGAAATATTCTAGCTGTGGAGGCTTTTCCTACAGACCTGGTGGGGGAACAAGCAGCTTCCCAGCCTGCACCAGTCCAAGCAAGTGCCATCAATTTCTCACTTAAACAATGGAGTACTGAGATCAAGTAAGTTGGGAACCTGGGAGAAAGAGTTACCATGAGATTGGTAGTTCCTGGCCAAGACTATTTCCTGCATGGGTATGTGGTCAGTGGAGCTTCTTAGAATGATGGGAGGTGATTGTTTGTTGTATTCTATCTCTTCAGGTAAACTGTTCCTTTACTCTATTTACTGTTTGAAGGTCTAAGGGAACATTACTGTGTAGCATCACTGATATCTGAAAGTGTACAGCACTTCCAGTGATGGCTTTGCCCTCTGAACCCCCAGCAGTTGTTGAATTGTTGAGGCTGAGTTGTATTCTCAGCCACTGCTGCTTTTTCATGGAACTGCCAAATCCCAGCATTGTAGTAATAGTACTCTATGCATAGGAACTATTTTTAGTGATGAAAATCAAACCAATATAAATCCTTTATTTTTTTTTGTTTTCTTCTTAGAAGAAATGAAAGCACAGGGCACAGATTTGAAGTGGCTGTAGTTTGAATTCCTGAGAAAAATGTGGCAGACCCCTTTTGATCAACATCAAAACCCCTCACTGATAATGGATTTACTCTTTAGTATTAATTCCTTTAAGGAAAGCAGTCCCATTGGTTTCAGCTCTCCTGTTGGGTTTCATTCTAAACAATTTTGTTCTTTTCTTTGCCCACATAGACGTATTTTCCACTTCTGCTTAAAACATGTTACAGTGCTAGTACAGAGCAGTTAACAAAGCAGATCTGTGGCTTTGGTTAACCAGACCACGTCCGTCTTGAGCTGGGAGGAAAATATTCATTTTCATCAGCAGTGCCAAGTTAAACAGATCTCTTTTAAAACTTTCTGGTTTAGCACAGAGATCTGAGAGGATACCAGATGGTGTTGGGTTTGACTCTTTTTCTGGCTGTGGTTTATTTTTTCCTAGTGTTGTGGTTGATTGTTTTCCTTCCTTCTCCAGCAGTTTTGTGCCATTTGAGACAGGGTATTGTGGTGGCCAGCAGCTGGCCTGAAGGCCTCACCATTGTAATTAATCCCAATTTTCTAACTGAAACATAACTAGTTATATATGTACCTTAGTTACATAACTTGACCCATGTGGACCGTTGGAGAGCAGGCCTGGGCTGTTGGGGCTGTGAGCAGCCATTGGCTGCTTGTCTGGGTGGCCTCTGATTCAACCAATAGGAATTGGCCATGCAGACCTGCTGGTCTATATAAGGAGGAGAGGCCTCGCTGGAAGGGGCTGTTAGACATGGACCTTGGTCCTGCCTCTGACAGTGGAGTGACAGCAGGGGGTGATCTGCCTTTGGAATATGTGTGCCCTCTCCAGTGTCTTCCTGGATTGTGATTAGTTACAGCCCCAGTGTTACAGGATGGATCAAAGTGTGTCTAAAACTGCAGGGAGTTTCCTCTCTTGTTCTGAGCACGTTTTTGTTTATATTTATTAATTTGTATTAAGATGTGTAGATGTCTCAGTCAAAGCCTTGTCCTTCCTCCTGAACACATTTACAGCATGTCTGAAAGACAATATATTGCAATAATACCTGTATTTGCATCCTAGGTAGCAGTTGTGATGTAATAATGGGGGGGAAGAAGAAAAATATGTCTTGGAGTTAAGTAGTGTATATATTTACAGTAATGAAAGTTGAAATATACTTCTCTACTTTTAGAAATTTTTCACTTTTCACTTTCAAATAATATTTGATATATACAGACATTTAGGCTTGATTTTTCATTTTCATGCTCTCAGCTACCTATTTATGCAGAATATAGATTTGGAAACATACTGAATTATAATAACCCCCAATTATATAACCATAAAATAAGACTTAAACCCCAAACATTTAAAAGTAGATGATATGATTGGCTCTTGCGTAGGTTGTCCGATTGTACTTTGGAAAATAAATACTGTTTTCAAATTTATCTATTTAATCTTTCATGTTATTTTAATCTAATAGAAAGCAATGAAGGAGTGCTGCTTGAGTGCCCTGAACAAATCTGTGCAAAAGCTTTACAAAACCCAGCATCAGCTGTGTTTTCCAGGGGCCTAACAGCAGGTGTTTAAAGAAGCTTTTCTGGAAGTCACTTGACTTATTCTTTGTGGCTTTTCCAAGCTTTAGAAAATGGTGTTCAGGCTTTTAAGTCTTGAGGCTGAGTGAGTGCGGAACAGGCAGTTTGGAGTTGCCTGCTAAGAGATCAGCCATCATTTGGAGAAGAGATGTAGAGATGCCAGGGGACACTTCCTGAGACACTCCCTGATATTGAGTGCCCAATCCATCATCAGGAAATATATCCATCATCACCCATTTGATCTACTTAATTTGTGTGCAATGTCTGATCAAAGAAATTAGGCTTTTTGCCCCCAACAGGAATTGTGATTCTTTCTGAAAGAAAATTAAATCTGTAGCATAAATGAGTCTTTGCGAAGCTTGTAAATTGATTGAAATAGTTTTTTAATAACCATTAGGATTATTTTAAAATTGTAAATATTTATCAGTTCATCAGATTATACAAGTATGTGCACTGCTTAATGATTTGTTTAGAGTTCGTGTTGATAAGATGTTAAAACTTGCAAAGCTGAAAGACTGGCTTGGATCATCAAATGATCTTGAAAGTGTAATATGGGTTATTTTGTGCTTAAGTTTAGACGAGAGAATGTCAATGATTGAGTGAAAGCATCTTTGCGAGCTTGCACAGACTGTGTGGAAATGCTGAGATATTAAATATATTTCCAGTTTTACACCTAAATTATTAAACTGGTTCATATGGGTTGGTTTGGAATGTCCTTGAGTAGTTGAACAAAGGCTTTGCAATACTGAGCTATGTTAATACTCCTGGATGTAAGAGTGNTGGGAAATGTATTGTTCTCCTATAGAGTTATCTGGCTGGAATTCAGAGGATGCCCCTGAGGTGTTCTTGCAGATAGTTGGCCATGTTCCACCATAGAAGAGAAAAACTTCGAAGGAGTCTTGTCACCAGCATTTCAGCTGCTGCAGCAGGTCTCTTGGATGATCCTAAGTTTTCCATTAATCCCCAATATGGAACTATAACATACATGTGTTTTGACTGCATGCTGTTCAGTTTAATGCTTGGCAGTTACCCTAAAATTCTAAACTACACTGATCAATAAAGAGATGCTGCTTGTAAATCCTAACTTTGTTTTGTACTTGCCCACTGCAAAAACAAGGCTAAAATCAGGAGGATGTAAAAGACTGTGGTATTAAAGCAAAATAATAATTCTGTTCTTGAAATGTAGCACTATTGATTGCAAGTTCTGTTTGGTGGTGTATGCTGTTGTCTTGTTTTCCAGACTTCTAGTTTCTTGGAGTCAGAACTTTCATGTAAACAAAGCAATGTTTTAGAATTCTTTATCTTGTTTACATTCTTTCTGTAGAAAGGACAATTGATGGACACTTTCTAAGACCAGTGGAATTGAAGAGGTTGAACCTCAGTCTTGCAATATGGTCTCTTCTCTAGAAATCTATATAAGCTGTAAGAAAAATTAAACTTCCTCTTTTCCCACTTCT
>VZUA01060745.1:849-16568 GCA_013401035.1 Horornis vulcanius | reverse complement strand
ATAAAGAATTCTAACAACATTGCTTTGTTTACATGAAAGTTCTGACTCCAAGAAACTAGAAGGCTGAAAACAAGATGACAGCGTATGCCTTATTTTCTTTGAGCTTTTATTTGGTATTGGTTTTGTCTGTGTTTTTAGCTTATTTTTAGTTTGCACCGTTTGAACTGTGAACAGCTCCTTATAAAAAGAATGCAAAATGGAGAAATATTTGTCACTTTCTCCTGCTGTCTTTTTCACAGAAATTCCATGTCCTCCTTAAGAAAAGGAAGTAACGAAAATCGCAAGAGTGTATTTTATACCACTGAGGAGTGGGAGCTGCTGGATCCAACCCCAAAGGACTTGGAGGACTCAATGGCTCTGGAAGAGAAGAGGAAACACCTGGCAGAAGGAAATAAAGGTAGAAGTAGAGGAAGGAAGGGGATCATATGCCTTACCTTGTTTAGCATAGAGTACTGTGTTACGTCTGTCTCTAGGAGATAAGTGGAAGCTTATCTTTTTCTTCACAACCACATCCACAGCTCTGCAAACTACTTTTTAAAAGATCAATTCCTATGATATGTTTGGGGTCCCCTGCTGTTGTATTGCACTAACGTAGCTAGTCCTTGTTGCACTGGGTGTTCCTGTTCACAGAAAATGTTTAAGACCTACCTTCCCAAAAGCCCTTGCACCTGTAAACCTGACACCACCTGTGTCCACCTCTCCTGGGGTCTGTCTCCATTGGCTGGCAGACCCTCTCCGCTCCTCCCTCCTTCACCGAGGGCATAAAACCTGGCTCCACAGGTGATCTCTCTCTCTCCTTGGGACCACGTGGTGTAGGTTCTGCATTAAACAGCAGGACTGTTCCTGAGGAACTGAGAGCGCCTTTTGTCTTTTATCTTCGTCCTCGCTCCGTTTCTCCCCCGAGGTTTATCAGCTAGCCAGGCTTGGACCTCGTGGAGTGGGAACCGGGACACCCTGTCATTCAAATACAAGAGAATAAAGACAAAGCCTTGTTTTCCACTGTTTCGGGTTTCCTGAGCTTGCTACTGGTTCATTTTGTCACATGAGTTACAAGAAACAAGGCGAAGGGAAATGCTGATGTTTGTAATTACCGACTTGAGTGTCACTCACTGGAGCAGAATTCTGTGTATGTACCCGTTACATTGGCTTGCTTCTGAAATGGGGCAGAAACAGGGATGGACATGAAGCAGTAGCTCATCTGTGTATTGTAACTGGTTGTCAGATTTGACCAGTGTCTGGAATAACCTTGTCAAGATATTTTTACATCTCTTTAAGAGCACTTTTGGTGACATCCAAGTAATTTAAAAATGTTTTCTATTAGAAAAACCTCCTGTAGGTGGAGGTGAAACCTTACATTGAATCCTCTTACAGGAGCAGTAGGCTGTTATATCAGAGATGGTTTTGCTTTGATTATTTGAAGCAAAGATTACTTTGCCATTGTTAGGGATATTTTATTTTCTGTAATGAATTGTTGAATTGTCTTTGTCTTGTATGAAAAGTGTTAATTTATGAGCCAAGTCTTTTATCTGGGAGGGGAGAAGGTTTTGAGGTTTTTTTGTTCCCACCAAAGGAAGCAACTTGGAATATAAGGTATGTTTGACACTATTGTATTGAGTGGTTTGAAAGCTGCTCAAAGTCTAATGTTAATGAGTATATTTTTTAAGGAAATCTGAATGGTGTGAAATGCCTTTTTACTAAGTGAACCGAACTAGAAGAAATTGTTTTATGCAGGACTGACTAGTTCAGCTTTTCCATTTGATTTTGGCCGCATTCCACACAAAGCAAGGCGCCCATTGAAAGATATGATTGGATCAAGCAAAAACCGCAACAGCAGTGACTCTTCCCCAACAGAATGGTGTTCTGGCAATGGGAACAGACTGGTCTCTGAACTGCAGCTGAAGTATCAAAGCCAGCAGGAAGAGTTGGATAAGCTAAAGAAAGATCTTTTGAGCCAAAAGGTAATTAAACCTTCAGGCAAAGTGTGCAAAAACAAATGGGTCTGGCAGGTGACTGTGAGTTTAACCTTTCTGGCCATCTCACTGTGTTAAGAGCTGGTTGGTTGTTATAAAAGGATGGTACTAAACAAGCCTTTGTATGCAAAAAGTCTTGAAACAAGAAGGACCATCTTTTGCATCTGTTGAAGATAAGATCCCTGAATAAAACTTCTATTTGCACACTGTTCATTAAATTGGTTGGTTTATCTGTCTTCCTTATTCTCCGAAGTTAACTTTTTCAGTGTCTGCCAGGATCCTGGCTGATAGTCATAGCTTCTTTTTCTATATCTTCATAAAATATCTGAGGAACTTCTCCTTTCAGATTCTCTTTGCTTGTCTTTTGATTCTTGGGTGGGAAATAGACCTGGCTTCTTTCTCTCCTCAGGAGGGGTTTTGTAAGATAGGCCTAACCATAATGTGTGTATATAGACTGCAGTCATATGGTCATGCTTGTGTGCCCTCATAACTCCAATTTATTCAATACCTCAGTTTTATGTAAAAGAACTTCTACTCATTTTCAGAAGAAGAATGGTTTAGAGCTGCTACTTCTGCTATTTCTATTTTCCTCTTTGTGAGGTGATCAAAGGGAAACCAAAGAAGGAGTCTGAGCCCCATATTTATACTCGTTTTAGGCATTATCTCTTGTAGGAGTAAATTTGAGCTTCTGAGCCTGCTGCTGTGAGAAATCTCATTGGTCTAGTGCAACACTGCATCCACAGCTGCTTCTGTTTTAATAAGAAGAAAAAGAGAAACAGTGTCTTAGGTAGTAATTTCTGTGGCAAGATTTTCTAAACAGCCTTTCAAAGACTTCCTTTTTGGCAAAGCAGCATTTGCTTTTTACCTCCTTTTATTTTCTTTGCATCTGTTAGGGAAGAGAGCTCTTAATTACCTTTGGTTTTTCCCTTCTGTAACACTTTCATGTTAACTTTTTGAGCTTAAACCTCTTCCTATTCATCCTACAGTAGGGCTGCTTGAAAGCAAGGCTTTTTTCAGCTTCCAAGTGACTTCTGGGCCTCAGCTGTGCACTCCTTTTCCTTAACCTGTTGTAGCCATTTCAGGCAGGATCCTTAGCTCAATGAAGGACACTGAAGCCATCTATGTAGGCCAGTCATTGTAAGGTGTAAGCCTGCCAGAAATCATGTTGTAAAGTGTTCCCTTTTTTCTTTAAAACACCAGCAGAAGTCTCAACCCATTCTAAAAACTTCATTTTGCTTAATTTTAGATTGCCAAGCTATAATATTTAGAAACTTAAAATTTCATTGTGGTTTTTTGCCGTTGTTTTTTTAATTCTCAGGAACTTGTTCGACTTCTGCAACAAACAGTCCGATCTTCCCAATACGATAAATACTTTACAAGCCACCTTTGTGAGGGGCTTCCCAAAGATATGTTAGAGCTGTTGCACCAAAAAGATGACCAGATTTTCGGCCTCAACAACCAGGTTGAAAAATTAAATCTGGAAAAAGATAGTCTCCAGCAAGAAGTCAAAAATCTGAAGTGTAAAGTAGGAGAACTCAATGAACGGCTGGGAATGTTGATGGAAACTATTCAAGCTAAAGATGAAGTCATCATGAAACTCTCTCGTCAACTCAGCGAATGTGAAGACAGCACATCCTCTCAAAGTGGAGCAATAAATTCCCCCACAGCCACCTGTACTAATAAGGAACTACAGGAACTGGACAGACTAAAAGTAAGAGCACTGTTTCTGTCTCTATTCAGAGGGGAATCTCTTCTCCCTGTAGAAGGACTTTTCAGTTTGCCGTACTGTTTGAGGTCACTGCTGCAGTTCCCCACGACACTCATCAACAGAGGCTTTCTCAGCTTGAAACCTCCACTTTGAGCTGTTATGTGACAATCTAACCAGAACTAACTTCCTTTGGGCCATCTCTAATGCAGGGTCCTGTACTTTCAGTAAATTAATCATTGGTGTGGAACAGATGGGATGTGAGAAATAATCAAAGGAACAGGAAAGGATTAAGGGTAAGAGGAAAATATAAGCTTGTAGGAAAACAAACAGAAAGCTTGCTTTAGTTTTTTTGATTTTAAATACCAAAAGTGAGGCAACAAAGAGCATGTGGAAAAGCAAAGGGAAGCTCTGAGGAGACGAAAACCAGGGAGGAGTATAAGAACCTGTTTTACTAAAGTTGCTACAGCTCCTACTAATGCTTTATTTTTATTCTTTAATATACCTCTCTGAGTGTGTCACAAGTTCTTAATGGAGTTACTGAAGTTATCCACTTTGCTTTAAACAGGCTTTCTTGCCTTTTTGGGTAAATGTTGTATTTCAAATTGATTAACATCCCAAAGAATTTAGAATGTAAATAAGTCACTTAAAATATGCATAAACATCCATCATTTTCTTTCTTATATGTGAACCTAGTAAGTTTAAAAAAATAAAGTTGGTCTTGCCAGAAAGCCGACAGAGCTCGTAGATGCTGGGGAGCGTGGGGGTCCTGTGGCTGCTGGGATAAAATCAGACTCATGCCACAGGCTCAGCTTTCAGAGGCAGTGTTTATAGCCAGGATCAGAGTGAATTAGGCAGGGAAGCTCATTGCTAAGGATTTATCTTTATATGTGGAGGCAGATATGAAACTAGTGCTTTTAATAAAGGCTGGTGAGAGTAGTGAAAACCCAAGGGGCGTTCATCCCCCCTTTTTTGTGTTGCTTGGAGTGGCCTCTGGGATGGGCTCAGCCTGCATGTGCCTGTTCTCACTGCCTGTCAGCAGGCTGCCTTCCGCAGACAGTGGAGGACTGGGAGGGATGCTGGTAAGGCACAGGACCACCCTGGGCTCATATTTGGCATGTGTGTTTTATTTACATGAAGTCCAAAAATAATATTTGATTTGAGCCTGATATTTTTAATTGTAAGTCCTGTTAGTTGCTGCTGTTTCTGTGCTATAAGGTGATCTTTGTCTGACAGGCATAATCCACTTTGTTTTTTGTTGGGCTTTTTTTGTGTTGTTTTGTTTTTTTTTTTTTTATCAACAGGACAATCTTCAGGGTTATAAGACACAGAATAAATTTTTAAATAAGGAGATTTTGGAACTTTCTGCTCTACGAAGAAATGCAGAAGCAAGAGAGAGAGAATGGCAGGCAAAGGTCAGCATGTTCTCACTTGGCAATATCTAAAGCAATTTTCCATACTTTAGCTGTAAATCCACCCAGAAAATGGAACAATTTAAATGTAATAAATATGATAACTTAAAAATGCCCTCTCAGTCCTTAGAGACCAGTCTTTCTGAATGGATTCTTGAAAGAAGTAATTGCTTTTAAAATTGTGTGACCCGGTGGAACATTTTAATAACTTACGAACAAAGGCATGTACATGTCTGAAAACATTGTTTCCTCAGAATTAAGGCTGTAATGATTTTTTTTTAAAGGTCAGTGACAGGATGTGTAAGGATTTGATAGGTTATTGAGTAGAGCTTTCTCCTGAGCATGAAGGATGACTGTGGTATGGTGAATGGAATTTCTGTCTGGGTGAATTTGAGTGTAGAGATGTTGCAGGTAAATAATAAAGATTTCCAGTGCTTGGGGTTTGGTAAAATGCACTCGTGTAACTAAGGTTAGATACCTATAGCTGTGGTTTGATAGGCTTTGCTTTTGGTTTTTTGGAAGCCATGCACTCAGTGGCCAGAGTTAAATAATGTATTTTTGGCACAGAGCTGTGTTTACAATTCTTACATGCTACTACCTGACTCATATGCTGCTTAAGTTGTTCTTGTTCAAACATGCACAAACTGAAACTGCTACAGTGCAACCATTTTGTTCTTTTAAGGTGTTCCATACAATGCAGTGGTAATTAAGGTTTGTTCAGATTTTCCATATGCAAAAATACATGTGGTGGAAAACATCTGGTCTACTATGCTGCCTTATGTTTCTCAGTGTTACAAAAATGGGAAAGTTAATCTGGCTATTGACATAAACCAATAGAATATACAAATCAATAGAATAGCAATGAGCCAGATTTTAAAAGAAGTAGTACAAAATAAGTATCTGAAGATTTATATAATATATTTTTTTCTGCAGTATACCAGCTTAGAAGCCAAACTTTGCCAGATTGAAAGTAAATACTTGATCTTGCTTCAAGAAATGAAAACTCCTGTTTGTTCTGAGGATCAAAGTCCTGCTCGTGAGGTCATCACACAGTTACTGGAAGATGCCTTGAAAGCAGAACCTAGTGAACAACCAGAACAAGCATTTTTCAAACCCCACCTCGTCAGGTAGTTTGGTCCTATTAAATTAAATGTATGTGTGTCTTGACCAGTGGGCTCTGTTATAACACTGAAAAACAGACAGTGAGAAGATATTTGCTGGTTTGGGTTATTTATTGTTGTTTCCTTTGTTAATGAGGGAATGGTCATGAAATCCTTTTAGCCTATAAATCCATTGTGTTGGGGAATGCATCTGCTGCAGGTCGAGATGCAGGTTGAGCTCTGGGTGGTCTCATCTGGATGATAAGTGGCCATGAACTGCCCATTCTTTACATAAAGGGCACGAGGCCTTTTGGCACCAGCCAGGTGAGAGACGCTGGGAGACACAGCCAGGACTCAGGAGGAGGCAGAGGAGCTGGACTTTGGAAGGCTTGGACTGTGAGGGGATAAAAGCCCCGGGATTCCTTTGTTGAGGGTGCTTCTGGGACCAGCTGTTTCTGTGTTTCTTCACCTTGAATAAAGTGTTTTATGGATACTGAGATTCTGCCAAGGGAAGCCTGGGGTGGAAGCTGTGAGGAAACCTGGCCTGGCTGTGAGTGTGGGATGGGCAGGAGTCAACAGGGCCTTTGGCACCAGCACTGACAGTCTCTCTTGGGAGTGTGGCTGCCAGGGAGACTCGGAAATTGTCACACTGGGAAGTGACACATTAATTCATTAATTGAGATACAATATCAAACTTAAAGGGAGGTATTTTCCCTACAGTTGCTGAAGGTGAGCTGCTGAGGAGATGGGTACATTCTATCTCGACCATGTTGTTAAATAAATTGCTTAAATTTATTGTGTAGTAATATGTACAGGAACGTGGGCACCAAGTCTTTTGTATGTGGAATTGTACAAGTAATTGTTAAATAAAGAATATACTTCAGAAAAATGTTTAGTAACAACTTGAGAGCCATGGAGAGTGACTTTGAAGTAACTTTATGGTGGAAACTCAAGAGCTTCAGGGCTATTGAACGTATTTTTAAAACCTTTTTTCTTCCTCTCCATTTCAGTGAATATGATATATATGGTTTTCAGACCGTCCCAGAGGATGATGATGAGGAGAAACTAGTAGCAAAATCACGAGCTTTGGACTTAAGGTCGCTTTCACTCAGTGAAAATCGAGAGATCTCCACAGGAGTGAAATGGGAAAACTATCTTGCAAGTACAATGAATAGAGAGATGATGCGCTGTGTGGAACTGAAGAACCTTATTCGGTCTGGAATTCCGCATGAACACCGTTCCAAGATGTGGAAATGGTGTGTCAGTCTCCATGTTAAAAAATTCAAGGACAGCACTGTTCCTGGCTACTTCCAAACCTTGCTTCAAAAAGCTCTGGAAAAACCAAATCCCGCATCTAAACAGATTGAGTTGGACCTCTTGAGGACTTTGCCAAACAACAAACATTATTCCTCCCCAACGTCTGAAGGGATCCAGAAGCTGCGAAATGTGCTGCTGGCATTTTCCTGGAGAAATCCTGATATAGGATATTGCCAAGGGCTCAACAGGTAAGATTTTGCTAATCTTGGGTAATAACTATGCAGTGAAATACGTAGTGAGCCTTTCAAATCACATGTATAGCAGCATGGCTTCAAACAGCAGTTTGCCTTATGGGTTGTATGCTCATAATTTATAATAAACAAGTAACTCTCACATTTTTTAAACCAGTGAAAAAAAGCAGTTGACCTGGATAATAAATTTTGTAAAATCAACTTGGCATCAAAACTGGAAGTGGAATTAACTCATAAGAAATGAGCTACTTAAATGTAGTTTTACATTGACTTCATGTCAGTTGTAGGGGATTGTGTTGCTTTTTTGTGCAAGAATTTGTTAGGTTTTTTCTTCTTTCAAAACAAGCAGAAAAAAATACTTGAAAGCTTTTTTGGTATTGTTAAGGCAACAAATTTCAGCATTTTCCACTGATTGCTTCAATCAGAGTTGCAGAATTTAAAGAGGATTCTTGTGTTAATGCTAAGAAAAATTCTGTTTTATTGCAGTTGGCCTTTGCTAGAATAACTTTGCTACGTGGAGATCTGTAGTAAAAGAAGGTGCTACTTGAAGCAGGTGTATTGGTCTAACACACCCTGTCTCATCCCCATGATGTACTACAATAGATATCCACCTGTGTGCTATTTTATGTGCCAGAATAGGCTTTTGAACTTAGAGCAGCGCTGTCATTTGAAATAGCACTGAAGAAGTAGTAGAATAGAAGCAGTGATTAATGTGGAGGTGGTGAGGTGGTGGTGGTAGCAGTCGTAGTAGTGTGGAAACCTCCACCTAACACCCTTAGAATAAACATCTCCTTTCCAAACTAGACTCTGTGTTTAGAGAGCTCTTAAAACTGGCAATACCAGCACTTCAAGAAATTATTAGAGCAAGTTTTTGTCTTTTTCTGTTTTCTTATTTAGCTGAATACAAATACTTGGTGTGTCTGAGAAGGCATGGCCTTGGCTCATCGTAAACTTCATTAAGTTTTGCTGTTCAGTGCTATGCTGTTAATATATTTATCTCTGCTGAACAGAAATAAATACTTTACTGTAATGGTTCTTAATATAGTTTGTGATACTATAATAATCTCCTCCTTCAAATTAACACTGTTTTCAGGTTGGTAGCAATTGCGCTTCTGTACTTGGAACAGGAAGATGCTTTTTGGTGTCTAGTAACAATAGTGGAAGTTTTCATGCCTCGTGATTATTACACTAAGACACTGCTGGGATCCCAGGTATGTGCTCTGCTGCGATAAAGCCCAGTCCTGTACACTGCAGCCAGTCAAAAGCTTTCCTCTGCAACTGTCTGCCATCCCTCTTTGGAAGGGGATGGGAGTGGAGTCGACAGGGGTGGGTTCCAGGCACTGGGACCCTTGTTTGGACAAGGACTCTAACAGTGAGATAGTTGTTCAGTGTCCTGCTTGGAGCAGTCCTCATTGATAGCTTCACAGCCCTGAGCTGTGTTACCATTCCTTTACTCACATTTGGGGGCATGGTGTTGCTGGGCTCTTGTGGAGGGCTGGGTGGGGTGGCCTTTGCAGTGCTGTGGGCAGTAGCCACTGTAGCATTCCTGCTTCCCAGTGATGCTCTGGTCTAGGCTACCTCCTTCAGCCAAGTGTTTGCCCAGCATGTTCTCTGCTCCTGTGCTCCTGCACCAGTGCAGCACTGGTGACCAGTACTAGGAACATTTCACCTGTGTGTGAGGGGTCCTGTGAGACTGGGGCTGGGTTTAGAAGCAGACAGGGGCAATGTGCAGTGGGGCAGCTGTGTGTGCTTTGGGTGGCTCTAGCTTGGAAGTGAGAGGTAGGCAGTCCTGGGTTTCCTGGTAACCTCTGGAAAAACTTGTGCTTACTGATTGCTAGCAGCCTTGCTCCGAATGACACCCTGTTTTGTCATCTCTTTAGGTTGATCAGCGAGTGTTTAAGGATTTATTGAGTGAGAAGCTTCCACGATTGCATGCTCATTTTGAGCAATACAAAGTTGATTATACTCTCATCACTTTCAACTGGTTTCTTGTGGTTTTTGTGGACAGCGTGGTTAGTGACATCCTTTTCAAAATCTGGGACTCCTTCCTCTATGAGGGACCAAAGGTGAACTGAATGGGCTGAGTTTGTTCATTTGTTATCTGATAACAAAGTACTGTGGTGTTACTGAGCACAGTGTTAAAGGAAGGTTGTTTTGCAAAACTCCAGTTCAAATTACTGGTAGGAAAAAAACAAGGGAGGAACTGTGCATAAATAACCATTCAAAACACTTTCCAGCTTTTGGAAATAGGGGCTGGGGCAGGGAAGGGAGATAGAGGGGAATGTGATTGGGGGGGCTCAAGTGCAGCCTGTGCACGAGGAACTCTTGTTGGGAGTTTATAAAGATGATAATGAGACTCGGTGTATTCCATACTTACAAAGTACCAAATATTGTATGTATTTTTATCAGGTAATATTCCGATTTGCTCTGGCACTGTTTAAATTCAAAGAAGAGGAAATCTTAAAGCTGCAAGATTCAATGTCTATTTTCAAGTACCTTCGCTATTTCACACGCACCATCCTTGATGCCAGGTGGGTAACTCACAGTGGGTTGTGCCACTGAAAGACTTGCAGTGGGCCATGGGAGATGTCTGTCTGGTGGCTTTGGTGTTGTTTTCATCTAGATCCTAATTCGGAGAGAGAGCAACTAGAGATGCAACCAATGGCTAGGATTTGTCATGAGCACGTTTATCTAGCAGACACAAATCAGAAGTGGTGTAGGTTAAATAGTAATTTTTTGCATGTGAAGGAGATTGCCATGTGTAGGTGTTGTATCATGGTAGCAGCATGTCAGAATGTCAACCATAGGTGAAGTTTCCCTCTGCATTGCAGATGTAACTTGTTAGTAAGGTGTTTAATGATAAATAAAAATGCATCCTGGCTCAAGCATTAAAAATGTGAGCCATGTCCCTGGTGGCTTAGATCTCTTGTGCATGGTTAATGCACAGGCTTCTGCCACATAGTTCCAGCTGGTTTTAAGATATACTTGGAATCAGAGAATAAATACAAATTAGATACTTTTCTGGTCTTCAGTCCTAGCATAGGACTTACAGTTTGTACGTTAGGGTCTAGTGTTTTTAGATTCCTGGTTTCAAGACTGTAGAGAGCAGCAGGTTAATCTTGAAAAACAGAGTCAAATTTGGACTGATTTAATGTTTGAAAATGTTTTGGACATTTTTTGAAGCTCACTAATTTTCAATTTAGAGCAAAGTTTTATATTGAAACCTGAAATGTTTATTTTTAATGTAATAAACATCACATAAATTTAGGCTTATACTTTGACTCCTGCTGCAAGAGCTTTATTTTTACTTCTTGTGTTTCAGTTTTGACTGGAGAGAGGTTAAAGCTGAATAATCTTGTGGTTCAAAGGGATTGCTGAGATTGATGCAGAGAGAAAAAAAAAAATTTTTATTCTTACCTAATTCAAACAAAATTTTGATACTTAATCAGAGGTGAAGATTTAACTTTCCATTCGTTTTCCACTTAGGGAAATGATGTCTTGATTCTCCTGTCTAAGCTTTCTGGTGCTGAAATAACCTATTTTAAAGATTTCTAAAATTGCTGAATTTGAACAGAATGAAAACTAATTAGGGATTATTGGGAGATGGGGAGTTCAAGTGAGGACAGAATTCAGTACATCAAAGATACTTGCAATACAAATACACTCTGTGCTGATCTGTGGGTCTCTGCCTTTTGGGGTTTTAAGAGTGGAAGCAATGCAGTGCCACCTAGGGAATATGGATTTGCCTGCTAGGGCTGACAAGACAGGATTCAAACTGCCTGGTTTCTTATTCTGCCATGTTCTTACAAGTGTTACATCATCAACATCTGAGCAGTACAAAAGCACCTAGAATGGGATCTTTCTTGATACGGACAAAAAATGATCCTGTTGTAGAGGAAAAATTCAGAAATATTTATTTGTGTAGAATTCGTGGATGTTCTGAATGGGTTAAAATCATTCTGCACAGAATTTCTCAGTTTAAACTTTGTAGTAAGAGGAAGGTCTCTGCAGACACATGCACAATTATATTCTAGTTACAGTATGTCATAGCTGTTTCTTTCTAGAGCCATGGCATGTGCACAAGTAGAGAAGCTGTTGGAATATGTTCTGTGTAGAAATAGCAGGAATTCATTCCTTGATCTCTCAAAAAATACAAATCTACCATGAAATAACTGTCCAAAGAAGTTTTCTTAATACTTATTTCTGCTAATTAAAAGAGAATAAATTAAGTATTCCAGTTCCCCTTTTTTCCTTAGTAAACAATGAGATGTTTGACGGTATAGATCAGCAATAATGGTGTAGTTGGGTGCAGTCTTTTTGGACTGATCAGACTGACCAGTTGCTAGGTTTGCTGGGACTGCAGGATGGTGGGATGCATTGTAACTCGTGAAGGGGGCTGGATCCTCTGTGGTGCTTTGCATTGTAAACTGACAGGTTTGGCTTGACGCTGGCCCAGTGATCTCTGTGCTCCAGCCAGCAGAACTCCGGTGCATTCTCACTGTGTTGGAAACTTTGGCTTGTCCATGGCCTGTATTATTCTTTGCATTTGTGTCGTCCCTGGCTTTATCTGGTCTCTTAATTGTCAGATTATCTTGGTTAACTGGAAGGCTGAGTGGTTTGGGAGTGAAGGAGCTGCAGTGGGTTCTGTGCAGGAAGCTATCAAATCTGTGACGGGTAACTGGAGGTACCGATTATTCAGTGCAGCCAAGGAAGCTCTGGTGACCCAAGTTTGTCTTCTGCTCAGCGTTTCAAGGCTGTGATCTGTAGCAGAGTTTACAGGTGGCTTGAGGAACTCTTGAGCATTTGATTACACTTTATCACTTGAAATAACTTTAAATCTGAATGCTTTGTAGAAATTTCTTGAAATATTGATAACACCTGAGACTTACCAAATGTGAAAGAGATCAGAGATATGTGACATATGATAAAAGTCAATACAGATGAAGTTTAAAACTGATTTAAAAGCCCACCAAATATGAATGATTGTCTTCTACCATTGTGCAATCTTGCAGGAAACTGACTGCTATTGCTTTTGGAGACCTGAACCCTTTTCCCTTACGCCAGATCAGGAACCGCCGGGCCTATCACCTGGAAAAAGTACGCCTGGAGCTGACAGAGCTGGAAGCCATTCGCGAGGACTTCTTGCGTGAGCGAGAGACCTGTGTGGAAAAAAGAGACCTTATTAGTGATGATGAGGAGGATAGCTGAAACTGCTGAATATAAACTGTTCTTTGGGATTATGACCAAAGTGAGCTAACCTCCAAAACACTTTATTAATCCTGTCAAACAGAATGTAAACTTCTTGCTTTTGGAAATATGCAGGACAGATTTCCAAATCCCAGCACTTTCAGAAATACCACTTTGTATGGAGGCCAAACACTTCTGTTTACATTTGTGTTCATGGAATAATTTGTAGAGCACTTAATATCTGTCTCAGTTTAGTCATTTAGCTGAATTGACAGTTGTTTTCCCACAGTGCACCGTTAATGTCTGGATGTGAAACAATAAGAAAAGTCCATGCTCTGTTACATTCATTTTAATTCTGAGTTTAGGGGTTTTTGATGTAATCATGTTTTTCATAGTGCTCAGTGTGAGAAGGCATCATATTTCTTGGATTCAGGTGGGCTCAGTCTAGCCATTCTTGAGGTCACCAACCAGACAAGCATGAGATGAAGATTCCTTTGTCTTTTCCTGAAGTGTCATGCCATGGATCACCAAACAGAACGCTTGAATATGTGTACTCTAAAGATAAAATAAGTACCTATCTTTGTCACTGGCTATCGAGTGTGTACTGAAACAGTGACAGCAAACATCATTTGTACTTTTCAGGGCAGCTGTGTTGATAAAGACTCACATTAATGCAAAGGGGCTGATACATCAAACTCTCTTTAATCAATTTTATTTGTATTCAGTTTTTTGACTGCAGTGGTTCAAAAAGGCCACAACTATTCTCCAGATATTACGGAAGAATGGAGTTTGTCACAGGAGTACCATGCTTTAGGAGCTAATTTTTTTTGCATTTCTGTTGAAGGTTTGTTTTGTTATGGTTTTTTTTTATTTCTGTGAGGTTTTTTTGTTGTTTCTTTTTCCTTTTCAATTTTCCCTTCTTTCTCTTTAGGACCTTAGGTAAAATCTTGCTCTTTAAGAAGAGATGCAGCATTCTTTCTGCATGATTGTAGAACTATTGTACAATAGTGGTAGGGACTGGGTTCGTAAAACAAATATTTACCAATCAATCAAAGGAACCTAAAGGTCACAACGTGCACACAGGAACTGCAGATCCTTTTCCAACAGAAGAATGCAATATTCTCCTAATGTACTCAGCTTTACTGTAAGTGTTGGATGCACTTCCTGCAAGACAGTGTAAGGAGCAACATATGGGCTGTTGAGCTGTAGTGTTTTGGCTGTGGAAGTGTGACTAGCAACCATTCTCTCATTTAGTGACTAGCAGTGCTCATAAATGGTTCTGGGGAGAAGGAGGGGTTCTTTCTTGCTGGCTATTCTCTGGTCTTTTCCAATGTTTTTTTTCTAGAACTGTTGGATCTTCAGTGTTGGATTGACTATAAGGTGTCATGATAAAACTAGGATTCAAATACTACACAGAAATCACTGAGCTCTTGGGAAGTGGTTAATTGGCAAGAAAACAAAACTAATCATTGGGAAAAGTCTAGTGCATCAAGCTTGTATTTTATGTTTTGTTTTGGTTTCCTAGAAGTAGTAGTACTTTATTGGGTATAATCATGTAATCATTTTAGTCAATTTAAGTGTGTGCAGAGAGAAATCCTGCTTCTGTTTCACAGCACTTTTTAAAAAATTTTTATTTTAGGTAATGTAGTTGTAGCCTTCTCCAAGTAAGCATGTTACAAGTTAGTTTATATGAAGGGAACTATTTAATCAGAGTTGAAGTTGTAACTTAGAGGATTACTTTTGATATAAAATTTATGCTTCCTGTACGACACAAATTTTACCTAGCCAGCAAATCCTTGCCAATGAAGAATGGTGTGATCATCTTGATTTATATGTTATTAGTCTTCTAAAATGTCCCCTAAATTGTCTGTGGTAGGCAGTAGTTGGTGATTTTTTTCCAATTCCCTAGTTACTTTTGGTTGTGTACTGGAGGGCAGGGTTTGATACTATTGCATGTACTGTATTCTTTTCCTACTTACAATCAGTATTTGAATACAAAAATGGGACCAGATTTTCTAATTTTCTAGTTATGCTGTCTTGGTTTTGAAAGAGCTGGTCTCTAAATCAGTATGTAATGTAGGCATTTTGTTTGTATGTTTGTTTCAGTTGCTTTCAAGTGTTAGATAATTTTTTTTAAAGTGAAGATCTTCCTTTCAGTGACCACAAGTGAAATAGTAAGGTGAAGAATTTAGATACTTGCACTTACTCTATTCCTACAATCCATTTTTCTTTGGCTTTCAGTCTTCACTATGAACTAGTCCAATGACTTCAGGAGATGTTTTCAGACTGATTGCATTGAAGTGTTTGGGTTGTGAAGACAAAACTATCTTCAAGGCAACGGTTCAGGAAGTTCTTTAGCTGACAAAACACAAGCTGCAATATTACAAGACCATTTTTGTTAAGAGTTGTGCTGATGGTTCAGTTTGTGTGTGCATGTGTTGCTGTGTTTCATTCTATTAAGTTGTTTTCAGTTATACCTTAAAACTAAGTAGCTATTTCTTCTGGCAGGGTGTGACTGTTACCCATGAATGTTAAGAACCCTGTGCAAGTTGTGTTGTCTCTGGGTATTTTGTCAGCTTGCGGATACAAAATGAGTTGATGCTGTTATGCTCAATTTCCCAGCAGGTTGTTGGCTTCATTTTGTTAAGCCTTGTTACTGATTTAGTGATGAGCTGAAAGGTCAAAAGATTGCAGAGGTTTCTCACCTCTGGCTCTAGAAGTCTCTGTGGAACAAAAATAAGATGCGTGTAGCAGGAAGTAACATCAGGGGAGCTTGCCTTGCTTGCTCTTGCAAATGTTGTTGTGTGACATTCGCACATTAGTTTTCTAGTGGTGCT
>VZUA01060743.1:7348-19697 GCA_013401035.1 Horornis vulcanius | reverse complement strand
TTTAGACAGAGCAGTTTTATTTCTTTCAAGCTACAGTGGAAATAATTTCCTTATCTATCATTTAGAATGGTTTAATACTTTCATTAACCCACACATCATAAAGCAGCAAGCGATTTTTATACGTATTCCAATCACTCATTGTGCCTCCCAGCAAACAGAAAAGGGGCAGCTTTTTTGCTGATTCTGAAGTTAAACTTAAGGCCAGTATCTCCACAATCCAGGCTAGGTGTGAAGGTGGTGATTTAAAGGCAGACTGAACAGGTTCCATCCCTGCTCTGTGGTTAGCAGACAGATTGCTGGCCTTTGATAGCTATCAGGACTGCTGACCTGCCAGCAAGGAAGCATTGTCCTGCCACCTTTGATGGAAGCCACTTCAGACGCTGGTTAGGGTAACACTGGTCTTGTCAGCCACAGGAGGCAGGCACCCTCCTACCCACACCTGTGCCCTTGCCTCTAGATGCAGTGTCCTCACAAGCAAAACGTGACAAATCATTTCAAAACCTCCTTGACAGAGCTGAGGGATGTGGGGGGACAAACAATTGAGGTAGAGCTGCCTGAAAAGACAGTGTGGGCTTCAAGCAATTCAGTCCCAGCCATAATAGGTGGTACAGATAATAACCATGTTTCCAACTAACACTTCCTTTTATTAGGATGAGAGTTTTATTTTCTATCCAGTCATTCCATGAAATCCACCTCAAAGACAGATTTTTGACAAAGCCTTTTCTTATCTTTAAAAATAAAAAAAGCCGTATCTTCACCAGGTATCAACTGAGCCATGAATCTGATGATTTCAAGAGCTGTTGAGTTGCCCAACTTCTACTTTTTCTACTTTTTTTCATTTCTCATACAGCAATTTTCCCATACTGTGGGCTTTGACAGCCCAAGAGCTGATCAGTGATTTAATAGACAGAACCTTGTTATTAATGTCTTGCAATGGTATCAGTTTAAGCCTAGATCTATAGAGCATCAGGGCTTAAGCACTTACCACAGCACAAGTTATCAAGCATCCCCAGTAATGTCAATAGCATTTTGGACAGCTCTCTTCATGCACCCAAGAGCTGGCTCAACACTTCTCAGAAACATATGAAAATTCAATTTACCACCCTATGGAGGAGCCCTGAGAAGGGCACAGCTCCCATGAAAAGTGTAAAGGGGAAACTCAAAGCTGAGCTTGCATGTACCTGTTGACATCACAGGATAAAAGACAGCACAAAACCTGCAGGGAATTGCCCTTTCCCCATCAGCAGATCTTACCCCACACATCAGCCTCTGCCTCAGGACAATCAGATTTTCTTTTGCCACACATTGCAGGTGAATATCCAGTCTTGGCCTAAGTGAAGACCTGACCTTGACTGCCCTTATTGTGACTGGTATCAAGTCAAAATCAGTCCCAAAACTGTGGGATGTTTTTCCTAAAATGAAGTATAACAGAGTCAATACTATTCATTTCAGCATTTCAGCATGGGGGAAGTGGCACAGGCAGCTCACTGCATTCTTCACCTGCAGATGGCTGTATTGTGTTTTGGCAGTGTCTCAGTGGGAATCAGAAAAGGGGATGAGAGAAGGGGGGTGTGGGACAAGGCCTTTCCCTTAAGGCCTCTGACAAACCCAAGCCATAACATCACACATGCCCTGAATTAGAGGTCTGGCTTTCTAGACCCCTTCTCTGGTGCCCAAGAGGTGACCTTCCTACACAGCCTGCAAGTTCCCAGGAGCTGCACATTTCTCCACAGAGGCTTTCTGCCTTGGGCACCTATTACCCTTCCAAGTACAACAAATTTTCCATTTCACAAGGTAAAATAAACTCTATATGAATGCATTTAGTAGTTTAGGTGGGTATTGTCATCCTGTACCCCCTGCTTCTTCTGCCACCATTTACAAAGAACTAAGATGTAGAGACAGCAGCCTGTTCCCAAAAACATTGAGAAGAAAATTCAAAACCAAACCATAGTCTAACTGGGGGTACATGGAATCTGTAATAAATGCTCATGAGTCATTTATATTAAAGAGAAAACATCTTTTGAAACTACCAACCATCCCAAAGAACCTTGTGAAGGGGTCCAGCCTATTGGCCCATGTATGTGTCACTTTTAGAAGTTCACTAAAATGGGTCCTCCATCATATTAATTTGTGAGTATCTGATACAAGAGAGGGTCTCCAGGCAAGTGGAGAACCCACTCCATTCTGCCTAACTCCCAGAGTTTTGATGGACTTGCAAGCAAAGTTAGAAGGGGGCCACATACTTTTAATGTGCATTTGGAATACTTCTCCATTTCCCTTCCAAGTAAGTTCAAAGCATTTGTCAGTGGCAACCAATATTATTCCTTTTCCAAAAGGTCTGCTCAGTATGTCAGCTGCATTATTAGTAAGACAAATCCATCCACACAGGTCATAAATACAGTATTTTTGCCCAACATTATTCCCCTTCTGATAATTTTCTCATTTGTTATTTCAGTTCACTACAACACTTTCTTCCTTTTTTTTAAATATTGAACTAGAAAATGTCTTATTTGTTTTCCATGAATAAGAGAGGTGGCTTTTTCAATACTCATCCCTGGTATGATAATTTGGAGAAGAGCACAGAGATGAAAAATTGTTTCTTTCCTTAGAAGTACTGGAGGGAATAACTATCATTATAAAATGTTGGTGAAAAATTAGCTTTTCTACCTCCCACACTAATATTTTGGAAACCTTGGTGAAAGTCATAAACACGGGAGGTAAATTTTTCCAATTTAGCTTTTGCTGAAACGCTGCAGGGATGAGAAAGATAAGGCCACAACCATTCTGTGAGGCGAGTTGCCAGTTCAGCACTTGCATACTGCTTGCTTTACAAATGGTTCACCACACTCCCAGTGCTGTCCCAGGTGTCCCAGATGTCCCACCCCCACATCCAGTGGCCCCACTCCACAAGACCCTGCTAACCACTGATGGGCTTTTAACCCTCAGACTCCGCCAGCTGGGGCAACCTCCTTGTGTTCTCATGAATTCAGAACAACAGGACCTCCAGGTACTCCAGCACTCCACATACTCTGATTTATATTGGTTCACATAATAAAACAAACAAAAAAAAACCAACCAAACAAACAAAAAACAAGCCACAAACCACACAGCAATTCATAATGTGCTTGTTTCAGGTTTGAAGGTATGTCAGGATCTCAAAACACCATTTAGTGAACTGAAACCTGAGGTAGCTGTGAAAGTGAGGACCAACACTGGGACCAGACTAATCATGCTAAACTCAAACTGCTTCTACATTATTGCTGAGCATGGCAATGATCTTTCCACTTGGTGCAAAGCACGCATATCTTCCAGCACCATCCCTTGTCATGCAAATTTAACCTGCCACCAACTTGAACTGCGGACTAGCAAGTAAGATTATCAGAGCATTTGGCAATAAAATGTTTTACCTGAAAATCCACAAAAAGTCTTTATCATCCTTACAGGATAATTAGTCCATTTAAAGTAATTTTTTTACTGTTTTAGAGCTTTTCTAATCCTGCACCAAAGTGAAGGTAAAACCTTTCAAAGGTCTTTGTCAAAACATTTCTATTCATATTGCAATTCCATCTGTTTTGTTTTGCTCTCCCTTATTGCTTCCACACTTCCCCCAACATGCAGATCCCCTCCTGGATAAAAGGTCTCCAGGCAATTTTTCAGCCTTGACAAATACAGTAGTTGGGTGGGGTTTTTTTCCCATAAAATTAGACACTGAACAGAATGTTTCACGTACCTTTAGAAATACAACAAATTATTTAATAGAAAAGAAGGCTTAGTAATTCATATTCTTATTTAGAAAGTTTCTCCTAATTCTCAGGGCCAAAACCACATGAATAAAAGGTCACTTTCCAGACGTGTGTCTACAAATATATATACAAAATAACCACAGAGGCATATATGAACACACATCCACATCTTCAGTAACACAGAGCAATACCTGGCCACTGGCTTTCATGTGTGATTAATTTTTGACATGAATATTGGTTTTTACAGGATTTGACAAATGTATCACAGCACTAATTATCACACTCCAAAGTGTGGCTGAACTTGACAGCTTTCTTCCCTACCTGTCACCAAGCCAGCGACCTCTTTGTCTAGAGAGATGCTTCAGGCCAGTTCTCAGGTCTGGCTTGACCCACATCTAATTTGTTCTTGGGCAGTGGTTCATCCTGCCTGTCCTTCTGGGCTGGGCAGCAACAAAAGCAGACTCATTTCCCAAAAGGATGGCTGGGGAAATTCTTTGCAGACTGACAAAGCATTCTCTTCCTGAGAAACAGAAACCTCCAGGTACAGCTCTTCTCTTTGAGCCTCCAAGGCAATGCAGGGGATGCCATTCCAGGAATTGTCCTTAAGAATCTATTTTAGGGGACTAAAAGAAGGAACTGCCTGGACAGATTTGTCCCATAGATAAATATCTATTTCCCAAGCACAGGAAAGTGCCCAGGGCTACAGACCTTCAGTCTTAGCCCAGAAAATATATTAAAATAAATGAAAAGCACCCCCACTGGTGCCAGAGACCTTCAATTCAGCTATTGCTTCTGTCTCCAGAAGTGTAACCTGACAGAACAACTTTCTCCTACCTACCCTTGTCCTCCTTTGGTGCACATTTCCCTTCAGCACATTCATAACAGAAAATCCATGGGTAGCTAAGCAGTTACTTCTGATCACTAAAGTTAGATGAGATGAATCCCACCCAGAGAGAGTGAACAATTTGTCAAGGAGAAAGAGCAGAGGCTCAGCAGGCACCTGCATCCAACCCTACCCCCTCAGTGCCTCACCTACTTCCCTGTGCCACCCACCATTGGTTTATCCCCTCAGGCTGTGAGGGCTCACCCTGCCAGCTCTGGGCCAGCACTGAGCACTCCTCGTGTCTGCTCCTTCCAGCAGCCACAACGGGGCTGTCCCCAGGGTCACCCACATTCCCTTTATTCCCACATTCTTCTCTCTCTGCTCTGCCAGCTGCATCCATCTCCACACAAGAGCAAGCTTTGACAACTGCTTCTCACTTAGTAATTGTGATAGATTTTACCCCAATCTTACATTTGAAACTAATGAAGGTTCAAATATATTCAGAATGGAAAACAGAATCTATATTAACCCTCATTTGGCTCAGGCACTTGGAAATGTGTAACTACTTAATGGATATTTAGACATAGTTTATAGTATCAAGGTATGTCCTTTTAACTTGATAAAGTTGCAATCCAGCAGTAGTGTTGAGATTAGAAACTGCCAAAAGTGAAGCACAGATTGATTTTAAAAGGTTTTCCATTGAATCATAACCTCACCACATGGCATTTGCATCTGTGTTGTCTTTTTAAGTAGCTTTTGCTCATGCATCACTTCTGCTCCAATGTATCTTCTCTTAAATGACAGGGGTGCACAACCTATATAGCAATTGCTGAAAGACTGCACAAAATATATAATTCTGGATTGGAGATTAGCCACAGTTCTATTTATGGTCTCTCCACAGGCATAGAAAATATTGAATAACGTTAATAATAGTGGTAGACCTTTTGGAAGACTGGAAGGATAATTAGAGCATCATAGAAGAACTAAAAAACATTCATGAAGACTTTAAAGTACCTGGTGGTTGTAAGGACAAGGTTTTCGCACAATAAACTAGAAAAACTGCATAAAACTGATTTCAAGGAATTAAACACATGACATTGGTTTTAAGGTTGTTTCATTTTTATAATAAAATAAGCTGAACAATCATTGCTGCTTTGGAAATCTTAGTGAAGAACTTAAAGAATTTTTGGCATCCTATGAAATGTTAACAATATATATCAGCACAATCAAGAACTCAACTTCATTTGATGCAAGCAATGAAAACACACAAAGAAGATTCCCAAATGATCTGGTCATGGAAAGAGAAAGAGCTTTACATCATTTGAGTCTAAAGAAACAAATAGATAAAACTACACCTTGTATCAAGAAAGAATTAAAAGGAAACCATTCAAAGGGTAGGGAATAATCTCTTTCAAAACAAGGAAAATGGTATCTCCAATAAAGCCAGATTAGTATCTGGTATGTTGAGTTTTACTCAGTGTGACTGAATTACTTGATAATATAGCAATTACACACTTTCAGTTAAAAACAAATCAACAATTACAAGTCTGCTGTAATTAAATCCCCACAATAGACTTGGTGTGAAAAGGAGGAAAATTAATCAAAAGATAAAAGAAGTGGCATAACTCAATACAGAAAAAAATCTACAGTAGAAAAATCAATCAGAAAAAAGGACAAAATCATGATTTTCATAACTTACACTGTGACCTTTGAGAGAACTGCAAGATAAAAGAGACAGAAAGTGATGTCATTGTCACTTAGACAAAATGATTTTTAACATCATTTCAAACAGTTACACAGTCTCTTTATGACAGTTAAACAAAAGAACACTCAAAAGTCATGTGCATCTGAAAGAATGATTTCTCCTTGAGCCAGAATCGGTTCCATAGGCACAAAAATCATGTACAACAGTTTGTAAGAGAAATATGTGGGGTTCTGATGGTCTGTAATAGCAGGGTTCTTTCTGTAAATTCCACTCATTGCTTTTCTGGAATTATCCAAGTTCCCTCCATCCTTGCATTCCTAAAAAACCTGAAGAGGCATAGATGACCTATTATGGTTCATGCCTTATGAGTCTGTGTGTGTCTATGTCAATTCTGGTATATGACATTTCAAAGGGAATCCACTAAGCATGTTAAATACAACATCACCAGAATGGACAGGGGAGAGAATCTGAAGGGCAAAAGTGAGAAAACACAGAGGTTGAGAGAAAGGTGGTTTAATAGGCAAAGCAAAGCAAAATAAGGAATTCAATCCCTACTTCCCACCAGCAGGCCAGTGTTCAGCCATCCCCAGGCAGCAGGGCTCCATGGCACATACTTGGGAAGACATTTGCCATAATTATAGATTTCCCCCCACCTTTCTTCTTTTCTCTCCTCTCTTTATATTCTGAGCATGATATCACATGGTGTGGGGACATCCCTTTGGTGACTTGGGGGTTGTTGTCCCAGCTATCCTTCCCAGCTAAGTGCACCCCCAGCCTCCTTGCTGGTGGGGAATGTGAGAAGCAGAAAAGGCTGGGATTCCCTGCTCAATAATAACAANTGGTATATGACATTTCAAAGGGAATCCACTAAGCATGTTAAATACAACATCACCAGAATGGACAGGGGAGAGAATCTGAAGGGCAAAAGTGAGAAAACACAGAGGTTGAGAGAAAGGTGGTTTAATAGGCAAAGCAAAGCAAAATAAGGAATTCAATCCCTACTTCCCACCAGCAGGCCAGTGTTCAGCCATCCCCAGGCAGCAGGGCTCCATGGCACATACTTGGGAAGACATTTGCCATAATTATAGATTTTCCCCCACCTTTCTTCTTTTCTCTCCTCTCTTTATATTCTGAGCATGATATCACATGGTGTGGGGACATCCCTTTGGTGACTTGGGGGTTGTTGTCCCAGCTATCCTTCCCAGCTAAGTGCACCCCCAGCCTCCTTGCTGGTGGGGAATGTGAGAAGCAGAAAAGGCTGGGATTCCCTGCTCAATAATAACAAAAAACATCCCTTTGTTATCAACACTGTTTTGGTCACAATCCAAAACACTGCTCCTGCAAGCTACTGTACAGAAAACTGAATTTACCCCAGCCAAAACCAGTGAATAACTGCACTTTCTGAATGAAGTAAACTGCAAGGAAGAAAAAGGTAACATTTCTTTGGAGTTTGTTCTGATGAACGTGACTGACCGTAGCTGCTCCCAGTGCACCAGGCAAAGACCAGGCAGGCTGCAGTGTTCCACCACTGCACTCCAGGTGCCACTGCAGCTCTGCAGGCTTTGAAGTCACCTCCTCCCCAGGCAAAGGGTAATTCAGCCTCCACATCCAATTCCCAGCCTCTGGCTGAGCATAGCAATAGAGATTACTATCAGTTGTAAGGTCAAGTTTCAAGATGTGGTGATTAAGAGAAGGAATCATACCTGAGACGTCACCCAGGAGCTTTCAGAGGGTGAAGACTGCTGCAGTGTTTGGAGTTATTGCCAGCCCAAGGCAGGTTCAATACCAGTCACCCACAGCTGAAGGGTGCCACTGCCCATTACAAACCTCCAGAGCCAATCTGTTCATCAAGCAGGGAAAATATTGAACAGGAGAGAAGGAGAAAGATTAACTCTTCATCAGAGTCAGTATGGGAGAAGAGGAGCAGCTGTCAACAAAGCTCCTGGGGAGCAAAACAGCTTAATGGAACAACTCCCCATGCCAAATAGGGAACTGGGCCTTGCAGCTGACACGGGATTCAGTTGCATCAAACATCAAAAATGCCATTAGTGCTTGCATTGAAGTGAATAATTGTATAGCTGCTCTTTTGAGGGACACAAGGGATCTGCAGGCTGCATGTCTGACTCCAGAGCTGTATCTTCACTTCGTGCCAGAACGATTATTTTTGTGTTCCAGGCTGTAATTCCTCTTGATTATACAGAGCTTCTTTCCAATCAGCTTGAAAACAAACTGATGATTTTGATTGTGCTAGGGATATATTTTGACACATTTTGTGCAGAAATCTTCAGCTGGAAATCAGGAATAAATCTAACTTTTTACAACACATATAATAGAATACTATTATATACTACTAGTAGGGGAAAAAAAAGCATGTTTATTCCAGTGGTAGAAGATTTTTGTATCAACCATATGCTGCTGAACATACACTTGCTTTGATCTTTTTCTTTTGTGCCACAAACATTAACAATATTGTAAAAAAAAAGTAAATAAGGAAAGCTTAATAATTTATCAGAGATGAATTGAATATTTTCCCCCTCCTTTGTGTATAAGCAGCTTGACAACAAAGATAACTTCAGGATCAATCTTACCCTTATTTTCTATTATGTACTTCCTGTTGTTCCCAAACAAGATTAAATTTGTTTTATGCAAGTCACCAAACAGTCTTCACAAAAATAAGATTTTGAATTTCTTTTCTCTCTCTCTTCCTATCTCCCTCACTTTTTTTTTTTTTTTTAAAATTTTATTTTATCTGTGTTAATAAAACCATAGTGGCTAGTAAAATTCAGTTTAGAATTATTTTCCACCTGGACAGGTTTAGACACGTTTCCCCTCCTCTTTTCACAATGGAATTAGTTCTCACTCAAAACAGTTAGAAAGTAGATCTTTTATGCCACAGTTTTGCAAAACAAATGTTCTGGAAGGACCTAAAGAAAGAAAAGCATCATACTTCTGGCATAAATCATCTCACCAAAATAGACACTAATGGATATTCTTGAGCAAATTCCCTTCTGTTTTATTCAGTCGTGGACTTAATTCACAATGAACAAGACATCATGAGAAATTTCTGTATTTTTTGCAGATTTTTTTTTTCTATTGGAAAATTAAGATTTTAAGATTTTTCTCGTTTTATGTTAAAGGCATCTTGCAAAGGTGGAAAAAATATTATTGATATAGAGAACAGGAATATTTATTTACCTTTGATGGCACCCACCATGAAACTGAACAGGGGGAGAAGGTTGAGATTTTGTTTTGTTTGAGGATTTTTTAAACTTTTTTGATGCTCACCATATTTTCTCACTTCACTCATGGCTGACTACAAAACTAGGACAATATCTTTCACTTATTGATGACCTTCCGAATTTTAAAATTGCAGGGATTTTCATATTTGCAATTTCAGTTTCTCTATTATTTTAGTTTCCAGGTCTTATTCCCAAGTTCATTGCTGCTCCACTGAACACAACACTGTCTTGAGCATGATAGAAAAATAGTTTTCATTTAAATAGCCTTACCTGGACTGGGTATAGTTATTTTGGGAGAAACCAGGAAGAAATCTGGCCAGGAATTTAGTGCTGGGCAGAGTCACCCTGGCAGAAGAGTTTCCCTGGACAAAATGCTTACTCAGCATGAGGGACTGTCAGGAACAAGTTCATTTTGTTGAAACTTTTGGTGAAAACAAAACATCAAAATGCTATTGAAGCATTTAATTCTGAAGCAGTCAAAATATTTTGTACCAGTAAGACAGATTTCTTCTTCTCAAATGCAATATAATAAAGGCAAATTACATTTCCCATCAGATAAAAAACCCCAACACTTGGGGGTGGAAATGGAAATGCTTCCATTTCACACACACACAGAGGAAAAAAGAAATAAGTTTCTGCTTCTCTTCAGTGCACAAAGGAACCACACTTTTAGCTCTCTGGCTGCCCTACTAAGTGGAATCTCCTCAATTGTTTGGCTGTAATGTAATAAAAATCACTCTGGAAATCTGACAAGGCAAAGTCCTGGCAATCTGGAAAATGAAGGAGTCCAGGTTTTACTGCAACAACTGCAGGTAGATTCTGATTCCACCCAGATCAGAAATACTGGCAAAAGACTTCTCTGTTGTTTTGGGGTATTTTATCTTTGAAATCCACAGAAGTGCAGGGAAATAGAGAAAAAGAGCAGAAAGATTTACTGCCATTCTGAACAGACATGCAAAACTTACATCTTCAGGTGATAGAAAGACAGAGGGGAAGTAAACCTCTCCATAAATGTATACGCAGCCCACACTGTCTACATAAGGGGTTTGATTCATATCCAGACATCAGGATTTTATTTTCTCTTTGCTAAAAGGACAGGACAGATACTTCAATGAGCTCATTTATAAGAAATCATTACTCCCAGGAAGTACAGCTTAAGATGTATTACTGCTAACACATTGAAAAGCCCTGGAAAAATTGCAAATGTTGAAATTATTCTACTGTCAACTTCATCAGAATTCAATGCAAAGCCATCTTAAGAGTGTCGAGAGTAGAAATGCATGCTGAGTGTAGATCTGACATTGGTTTCTGTTTATTTAGGGTTTATAGACAAAGTATTCTCTTTGTTAATGGGGAAAATAACCTATTTTTTACTTCAGTCAAGGAAATTTCTTTTTATTTCCAAAAAAGAAGAGAAATCTAGAAAGAGAATCACATAATCAGATAGGGCTGTCAGCAGCATATGGCTTTGAGCAGGGAAAGGGAGGTTATTTCTGAACTTGTGAGGATGGGAGAATGTCTTTTATCAAGATAAAATACAAAACTTGTTTTGAAAACTTTACAATATTTCATCTGGGTTCAAACAAAAGCTGCTGACGACAGACACAAAGAATTTACATCTTCAGAGCTAGGTGTGTGAACTGCAAAGCGAGTAACAAGGCTGTTGAGTCTGAGTTATTCAACATAACCCCTTCCTCTCCAAAAACTTGTCCAAGTGTCCTTCCCGATTACAGCATTCTTCAGAAAAGAGCCTTCCTTTCCCTGCTTTTTCATTGCTTTTTGGACAAACATTGTTACTTGTAGCTTTTCTGACAGAAATGGGGAGAGAGCCAAGCTGCTTTCTAGGATTGCAGGGTATTCCCTTGTGTTGTTGTGTGCTCCTGGGTTTCTCAAATCCAGTGGTTGGACTGAAGTTTCAAGAGAGATTTTAAGAACCTCATTCCAGTTAAAAAATGAGCCTTAAAAATTCAGACTGTTCAGAAAAGTGTTCAAAATACTGTTTACCTATCCAAGTCAATCCCAGATTCCAAATACTCAGATGATATCCAGAGAAATTATTACCAGACCCTGGCATATCCATCTTAAGAAAATTATCTAGCATTTTCTTCTAATGAACTCAGTGAATGTTTTATACCAGGCGTAGAGAGGAAAATACAAACAGTCACCTGAGACAGGTCCACTGGTATGAATCTGGTATCTAAATAACACAGCAGAAAAGTGTACTGGATAAAAAATGTTTTGAATATTTCAGGAACACTTGTAAAGCTGCTCAGGAGGTGAAGATTTATAAGCACATTGACTGCAAGTGAACTTTTCTGCAGATAAATGATGAGCTCACCTTCTCCACAGGCTTTCAGCATTTGCATTAGGATACAGGAGCAGACTATTAAATTTGCAGCTGTAACCACTCCTGGCAATGATCCTATGACAAATCTTAGAGAACTCATAGAAATGCTTCATTAACTTACAGTGAAAGATATCAAAGTGAATTTTTGGGCAATGTAGTGGTTAAAAACATCAGTCAATGCAGCTCTCACCCATATACCTCAGTCTAGCAACATCACACTTCGTCAAGGACGCTCATGGCCAAGCTCCCCAAGGTTTTGAGCACAGGACAAAACAAAACACACCTTTTTTTTTCGCCTCAAGCATAAACACATCTGTACATTTTGTACTCTTTTTCCAGCATATGAGCATGGCTCATTTGCTGCAGTCACCTATTAACCCACAGCCAGAGCTGGTACAGCACAGAGAACATTAGAATTATTGAAACAGACTTAAAAATGCATCCCAGTGAGCACTGTGATCACCCTTTACAGTAAAAAAAAAAAAAAAAAAA